>VZTI01005121.1:889599-906314 GCA_013397865.1 Struthidea cinerea
ACCTTCCGAGCGAGCCCTGCGCGGGTGTCTGCCCAAAGTTCGCTCCGAGGAGGCGGTGGCTCGGCACGGAGCTGCCGGTGCCTCCCGAAGCACTGCTCCGCAGTACCGGCACGGCAAAGGCTCTGCTTGAGGGATGCGGTGTGAAACTGACTTGTGAGACGTGATTTTGGCATTGTGTGATCGGAACGATGCGGGACGGGACGAGGCGGCTGTGGCGGTATCCTCACGTGTGGGTGCTGTGGCTGGGCAGTGAGCGTGATGGTGCTGGGGGAAGAGCCGAGGTAACAGAGGGCGCTTCCTCGACTGCCTTCTTGCCCAACCTCCGACACCATCCTGCCTTTGGATTGATTGAAAACTACTTTCTAGCCGAGTTACTGCACTCTAGAGTGATAAGGTGAAATCTCTAACCAGATTGGTATTCAGTAGGCAGTATCTCTGCAGAAATAAGTGGTTTGTTTGGTTTTTTTTCCTGAAATAAAATAAAAACGGAGTCAGTGACAATATTTGATTAGTGATTCTTAGTCCTGAAAAAACAACATGGAGAAATTTTACACCAGTTATTTAGTTTCATAAAATGATGTGAAAGCCTGAAGAGTGCACTTCAGTGCCTTGCTGTCGGTGCTTCAGGGCAGTGGGTGCCAGGCTGTGCTCAGGTTTGTGTAGGGGGAGGAAACCCGCTGGGGCTTCACTCCGTGCGTTGCAAAGCTGGGGGGTCCTGGGGTTTGTTTGTCTTCTCAGAAGGAGCAGCTGAACTTCACATCATGTTAGAAAATTCTCAGTTGGGCTTTATCCCATTAGTGCTGGGAATAAAAATCATGACTTAGAGCTGAGGCAGGAGGGGATTAAAGGTATAAATCTTCGATTTGCACTGTCATTTTTGTATAGGCTGCATTAGGCTGTGCAGTCTATGATCAGTAATGCAGAATGTCTGCAGGCTCGGGGACGGGGCAGGGGGTTACCTGTGGCTCTAATGACCACTTGTGTAAGGGATAACTGTGTCCATCACAGCACAGAACAGCCCGTTAGTTTATGCTCAAATGCGCAAGGTCATGGAAAGTAATGAATTACAATTGCCCTGGCCTACTTCAAAGAGTCAGCAAATATAATCTTAAATTGCTTAAAACCGTTTCATCCTCTCTAGGTCTATCTCTGAAAGTACTAGAGAACCGAGAGCAGTGTGGTACTTGCTCTGGGAAGTATTCCCTGTTATGCTTGGAACAGCCAATGCTAATTTTTCACTGACAGAAACATTTATTAAATTCATTTGACTGGACTTCTAAGCCAAAACAACAGCAACCACCAATATCAATATGCCATTAAAAAAAAAAAAGAAAAAGAGCCAGAGGAGTCAATAGTCTTCAAAAAGAGTGAACATGAATCAGAGCCTTCTAGACACAAGTCCATTTTACAACCAACACAGTAATACTGATGTCATTAGAAAACTGTCTCATTTTTCTGCTCTTAATTCTATATGTCAGGTGTAAAATGTGCTTTATAAATAGTTTTAAGTGCTTCAATGGTGAGCCAATGGGTATTCCATGAGAAAGTATTTATGGCTGTGGAGAAGCAGTAACTTCCCTATGGTAATGAGGACCTTGCACTGGAAATTACTTCGAAAATACTTCATTAGTGACCAGACAAATATAAATTGCATTTTAAGCATAACCTCCCAAGAAACAGTGTTAGTTCTAGCAGTTATGAAGATTCAAGAAAAAAGGTTACAGGAAAACTTCACACCTATTGGAATGAGATCTCTAAACCCCTTCTTATTCCTTTTATGTTTCTCCCCAACACATGAACCTGTGGCATCTCAGCTCCTGTGTGTTGTGATCAATGGAATGTTACTTCTCAGTGGTTTTTGGATCAGCCACTCTCTGCTCTGTAACACAGCATAAACTTCTGAATTCACAGAACAAGAAGTAGAATGATCCACATGTCCACTAAATTGAAACCTGCAAACTTTATCCATGTCAATTCCCTCTCTGAATCACTCTGGGGCTGCAGGAGGGCTGGTGCCTGGATGGAGGGACACCCTGGTCCCTTTCTCACATCCTTCTTTGTTGAGGGGTGGTACAACTTTTTGTGTCCATGAACTGAGTGCACTGCATCCAAAGCACGTTTGGTGACAGAGAAACAGTTCACAGAGGAAAATGAATATCAGGCAAGAAAAAAAGCCTAAAGATGCCAAACCCCTTGGATAAACTTAAAATCTCCTAAAAAAACCTTTTACCTCTAAGACTTTTTACAGCTTGTTTTGAGATGATTGCAAACCTTACCACCTTGCTGACACAACTATGAACAATGATCTTTCACTCTGAGATGTGTAATAAAAACTTCTAGGGTCTAGCTGGGAATGCCAAATACCTGCCTCATTTCTGTATCATTACATCCTTGACTCCAGGATCCCCCCCCATCGCTGTGAAATTGGTTTTATTCTTCACATTTTTGGCTCATCTTGTCAACACAGCAAGTAAATTAGCTCTTCCAGGAGAATCACTGAGTTTTGTGCACTTCCATGTTGTCCTGATGTCCAAATAATTTTTTAACATTGTTTTTCCTCTGACAGAGAAAAATTCTGTTAAAACATTGTGCGTCTTGCTTGGAGGAAAGAATGAAACAAAAAAAAACCAATCCAAAAAATAGAAAATAATAATAATAATAATTCCTGGCTAGGAAAACAAACCAAACATTTGTCTTCAAACCAAACATTTGTGCAGAATTTACAGGGACTGTGGAATAGAAGAGTTTATGTCTTGCTCTTAACACAGTCATGATACAATTTGGTCTTATTAAAAAAAAAAAAAGTGGAGTTAAGCTAATATTTCTGTGGCGTTCTACATTCTTTAATAATAAAGTATTCTCTACCAGATCACGACTCTCTGCTGTTATCAGCCTAATATTGATCTGACTGTGAGCTGGATCGTGGAAGGAGTTACTAATTGGCATTTCAGAAGCACATAATTACTGTGTAATATAATATGTATGTTATAACCTTTTACTCTTCTTTCTTTCCTGCATTCCTTTCACTTTTATTTATTCATTAGCTCTTAGATTGTAAACTATAAAAGGAAAGTGCAGATATATCCTAAGCAAAAACTCTGCAGCAAGTTTCATCAGTGTCCAGGGACTGTATCAGCAATTTTTACATTTCAGGTTTATTGTAGTAGTGTTTTAGCACCTGCTAATTGATGAGTAGTGGTGTACTAATAGTATTCTTATTTACAATTAGGTTGAGGAGCACAGACTTTAAAGGGGCTTGTAGTGTTCCCTTTGGACTTTTATGTGTTTACAGCAACTAATTTTTTTTTAAACCAAACCTGTGCCTTAGGAGGAAACATCTGCCCACTCCTGCAAACTGCAAACACACCTCCTCTTACAGAGAGACAGAGAGACTCATATGTAGCTGTTCCTGGTGCTGAAGGCTGCTCGGTCACACTTTCTGGGTTGAAACTTCAGGTACCTGGGTCTTTGAATGCCCGCAGGATGTGCACACACCTGGCCTTGTGCAGATAGGAGAATCACTGCAATCTACCAGCTGTTTAGGGAATAAATCCTTAAAATGAGAGCAGCATTTCTGAGATCCATTACATCAAAAGCGAGTCACTACAGATAATCTCAGTGAGTGTTCAATTATGAACTAGCCAGGATAATACACAGCAAAGGGCACAAGTGTTACAGGGCTGTGTCATTGGTAGGAACACAGTCTATGGCAGCATAATAATGCAAAAAAAACCCCAAATAAGCGGTACATTTAGAAAGAATAGGTTTGCATGGTGTTTTGTTTAAGGCAGTACAG
Source organism: Struthidea cinerea (assembly GCA_013397865.1). NCBI lineage: Eukaryota > Metazoa > Chordata > Aves > Passeriformes > Corcoracidae > Struthidea > Struthidea cinerea. The sequence continues at coordinate 893,396 of VZTI01005121.1, forward strand.
AATTTGAGCAGTGCTGTGCCATGTACCAACATGTTTGTCTCTGTGTGAGGAGCCGCAGCTCCAAGGAAGCGCAGTGTGGGGGTGGCTGTGGTGGCAGGAGGGGACTGGCCATGGGGACACAGCTCACTGTCACACTGCTGGATGTGGCCAGCTCAAAATGCATGCTTGGAACAAAGTAAATATTTCTATTTTCCAAAACACTGAGCAAATGTACAACATTCTTGTGTTTATTCTATTCTTGAGACTCTGCCTGGAGGTGTATAGTGACCTGTTAGGGGACTCCAGAAATTATAAATCATAGCAGTCATTAAAGAGACTGGCTTGGAGCACAATAGAAATGCTCTAAGTGTTGTTGCCTGAATGCGTTTTTGGGCATCCTCATCATCTGCACTCGCTTTTCTTTCATTCTGGTAAACTGGTTTTGAGCATGTTTGTGTTGAGTGGAGTTGCTGGTATGATTTATTTGTATTTTGTAGACCAAAATGACATGCATGATGACACATACATGTTTGTGGGGAAGACAAACTAGAGGTCCCTAGGTGGAAATTTGAAGAACAATTCGCAGCTTGTAAATCTTCTCATTTCCATGTTTTTGCAGTCTCCTTGCCAACATCTGCATTACCAGAGAATAACCAAGGCCTGTTCCTCTTAAAAACAGTACTTCCTGCATCATAAGAAGAAGAGGCAGGAAAGAGGAAAAAAACCCATTTGAAATGCTTATGTTTTCCCCTTCCAGTCTATGAAGAAGTAATTGCTCCATGTCAAAGGTAACATCAAGATTAGTTAACTAGTACTAGTTAAAAACTAAAAGAGAGAGAGAAGGGGAAAGAGCTGCTATCAAATCCCAAGCTGATGCTGTATGGAGCAGTACAGTGTCTCCACAAGTCTGGTGCTCAGGCCCAGTGTGTCCCAGCAGCAATTGCCCAGCATTCCACAGCCAAGATGGAAGTGGTTGTGGTCTCTCCTTGCAGGGGAAGTCAGTCCCATTGCCAGCTGTGGCCTTGCTGATGGAGTGTGTTTGCTGGCACTTCCTTGCCTGTACAAATTGTTAATATGCTTTCAAAACTTTCCACTCTTAATTCCCTGCTCTTTTCATAAAACTTAAAAGCAATTGGCAAAAAGTGCGAATGCTCCTGTATGCATGAATATATACTGATTCTGTGGTATAGATTTGAGATACATAATACATAGCCACACCCCCCCATGTATTCTAATACATAGACAATTAATGCCTTTCAGTGTAATCCTGATCACAGGAATTTAGAAGGCAGTCACTTTAAAACTAATAAACACAGAGATACATGAATGTGGTGACGAAGTATAATTAATAATGTGTTAGTACTTTCCTGGATTGTAATAATATAAAATTTTTCTTACTGCCCATCATTACTTTAAGAAATAGGGCATTGTTTGATTCTCATTGAAGCCACTTTGGGTCTGGAGTGTTACATAACACTTTCCTGTATGGATACCACATCACGAGGAATTTAATCTTTCTCATTCTTTAATCCAAAACTGTTTTACTGACCATGTGTTAAGGAAATTTTGCGCTTACTTTGTTCCGTATTTCATTCTTAAACTTAGCATGGTAAGACTGGCATGCAGTCTAACACCTGAGCATTGTTTTGGAATTTGCTCAGGACCTTTCTTGTTTAAAGACTTTTATCTGAGATCCTCAAATTGAATTATTAATGTTAAGTTATGCAGCATCCAGGTTTGTGACTGCGCTGTGTTAATCATTTGACAGGTTTTTGGATCAGTGACTTTGACTTCTCACGTGCTGACAACACCCAGTGTTACTGGCAGCATGTGCCAGAAGCAAAGCAAAATTAACTTCTATGATTCTTAAAAATGAGGCACCTGATGTGGCAGAATGCCTTGGGGGCTTTTTGTTTCAGAAAGAGAATGAGACAGGCAGGTTTGTTACACTGTGAATGGAGCTAAGAGTGATTCACAGCAATATACGCCAACCCAAGGGACCCGAGGGAAGGAACACCTAGAATCGGAGTCATCAGCTTAATTAAAGACTCTCCATAGTCCTGAGCTGGGAAGCTAATGCAACTGCTGCAGATGAGAGAGTGATTTATTTCATTTAAAATTTAACCAGTGAAATGGTTTGAGTGAATTATGCTTTAAAATGCTAATTTCTCAGTGCTGATGGCAAAGGGAGCTCCAGCGCCCAAGCTGAGTGGTGGGCGTGTGCTGTGGGTCTCATCCCCACATCAGGAGTGCCAGAGGAAGGGAGGATGCTGGGGCCTCCAGGGAAGCAGGATAATGTCCAAAGATGTTAAAAGCTTAGTGATACTTATCCTGGCCTTGAGCTGCTGACCTCTTCCCTGAGGAGACACCAGAAAAATAATCCAAAGCTAGAATTTGAAAAGGAGGCGAATGGAACCGGAGGGACGGAGATAGCTGTTCAACTTGAGTTTGTGTGTGACCTTGCCAAGGGAAAAGGATGTGGAGGGTGAGCCCTGGGGAAGTTTTTCAGAAAGTTGAGAAGGAAATAGAGATGATATCTGAAGGACACCTTGAGGCAGTGCAGCAGCTTGGCAGGAGGAGGCAGAGACAAGGGAGTCTCAGGGAGATGGAATCTGAGTGCGACTGGCCGCTAACGGCAGCTGGCAAGTCAAGAAAGAACAGAGTGGGGTATTGTATTTTAGCTTCAGCTAAGAAGACGTTACTTGGGATATTGGCTGTTGGATTAGATTACGTTGCCAGATCTGACCTGTCACACAGAAGTTGTTCCAGAAAGTCACAGCCTAAAGAGAAACCAAGAGACAGAGACAATGTACTTTTTTGGAGAAGTGACAAAGATGAGGTTTGCAAAGTTATCTCAGTGTGGAACCCCTAGAAGCAAGGGAGCACAGTGTCTGCAGGCTTCATGCTGGGAAAAGACCCTATATATATATATAAAAATATATGTATATATTTGGAAGAGTATGGCAATATGGGGAAAAATAGAAAAATATATACACAGGGTTAGTTATAATTAAGTCCACTGTTTTGTGTAGTAACATAGAAAAAATAACAAAAAAAAAAGCCAAAACCAGGAGTTTGTTGGGAAAGTTATGATAATAATTATGCAAGTGTTCCCCCTTTACAAAAAGGTTTGGGGAGCGTACAAGGATAGTATTTTGGTAATCTTTGTCCAAATTTAGCTACCTCTGCAATAATAGTTTATCACTGTGAGAAGCAATAACAGTACATGTGTTAAATTCTTTTAAAAAAATTGTAAATTATTTTAAACTTCTTCTGTAATGTTTTAATTTTAATCGTTTAATAAATATTACTTAATAAAATTATTATTAATTATTTATTAATATTTTAATTAAAAATGAATATTTCACTAGTAGTAATAAACCTATTACTTCTTGTATAACCTGAGCTACTTCTGTAAATAACAGATGTCAGGTATAGTCATTCAGTGACATTTCTGCACAAGGATTTCTAAGAATTATCATGTCAGCACAATGGTGGTGAAATCAAAATTAATGGTATTTGTGTAACAAAAGTGGGCAAACTTCTGTAATTTACAGTAGTAAACATTAGGGGTGCTTAGCAAATAACTAAGCACAGAAAAATTGATGCTATTATGTTAAAGGGTAACAGTTATTGTAAAATAAAACACTTGTTTTATTTTCCTGCAGCTTGAGAAAGTCGCAACATGCTACTGCTTAATATCAGTAGCTTTTAGGTTTATATCGTTAAAAAGATGAACTCTGTCTTCAAAGGTGGCTGTTCTTTAAGGGGACAGTTGTGCTCCTCCTGCTGCCAGGCAAGCACCGTGCCTGATCCCATCCTAAATGTCCTTTTCACCAGTGGTGCTTTGCCCAGGGCAAGTCCCTGGCTGGCAGCGTGTTCTGCAGCTGTTTCTCGGAGAGGAACCTCTGTAGGGGCAGAGGGAGAGAGTTTCACACCCCGTGGATAAGTGAGATGCAAACGTTTTCTGTGCTGACAAAACCGAGACCTGCTGAAGGTTCTTCACGGGAGGAAGGAGGGAGGAAGCTGGGGCAGATGCTGGTGCCTGGTGGTCTCACTGGTGGCTGTAAATGCTCCGTTCATGCTCCTGCACGAGGTGGGGGAGTTTTTCCAGGGCAGGGGATGGTGCTGGAGCTTTTCCCCAAGATCTGCAGCACCGTGCAAGTCAATGCACCAAAGGCCATTAAGCTTAAGGGGGGCTGATCTCTTGATGCCAGTGGTGAGGGCTGTGTCCCTCTGGGGAGCCCATTTCCTCAGCTCCTGCCGCCCGGGTAAACGATCTGTCAGAGATCTGAAACGGTGTCTCTGTCTCTGGGTTTACTCTTCACTACAACAGTCAAGGAATGAAGAATATTTATTGGAATATTTGTTTATTAGCCTTATTAATGTTGTTAAAATTGTGGTTTCAGCAGTGTAAAGACAAGAGTCTATCCCTTGGCTTCGTTTTCCCTGGGTTTTATAGGTGAGTAGCAGGCTTACATTTTGAAATAACCTTTTTTTTCTTTTGTAAAATCAATTGCTTAGGCAGGAGAGTTCCTGACTTTCCAATTAAGCAATTTATCTAACAGAAATCTTTTTTTCCCTTCCCTTCAGAGCATTAAAACCTTACTTAGCTTGAAAGCCACATCAGTCTGCCAGTGTGGGATTAATGCCACAAACGTTCCTGCTCATATTTGCTGCAGAGATGACCTGCAGACATGACCATCATGTTAAAAAATAGCTTTTATAATTCCTTGTGCCTGATAACTGAGAGCCAAAACCTGCCTCTGTTTTCCTGTATTTCTTCTTACTGGTTAGAGGAGGGGGGCAGGCACAAGACTTGGTGCTTTGGAGCACACACAGCCTGGCATCCTAAAACTCGGACTAAGGCTGGTCCCACTGCACACCAGGAAGACTTAGGGCTTACTTTGGCTTTTTGGATAAATCTAGGGAAGGGAGGAGCCTTTTCCTTTTCCTCTTAACCTGTTTGCCTGTTGTCAGTATAAATAAGTTTGAACATGTTCTGAGATTATCAGCGCAGCTCCTGAATGCTGAAAGGAATCAACCCCTCCAAGATTTTGAGCTTTCCCATCACTCCCATTTTACCTGTACAAGCAAATCCAGTGTGTGTGTGTGTGGCACTGAGAAGCACAACAGTGTGTTTATTCAATCTCTGTCCTAACCTTGCTCCTCCGAGAGGCTGGAAGGAAGTTGCTGTGCTTCTGCATTTTCTCCTTGTGGGATGTATTAGCTTCCTCCTGCTGGTAAGGATCCTTTCCCCAACTCTTCTGCTAATCCAAACCCAAAAAAATATTCTAGCAGTGCTGGAATGATTGACTAAAGGCTCTCTTGCTGTTATTTTTCATACCAGTAATTTCTTAGTTGTTTGGTTCTTTTTTTGTACAGGACACAATGCCTTATTGCTGGAGCTAAAAACTGGAAAATTGGAGTTTGGTGTAGACTCACACGTTCTGTTACCTCTGGCGGTAACTGTTCACCCAGGCAGAGATTCTGCAACTGTTTCTGCTGAGCTTTTCCATGGCATTAAAGCTGGCTTTTTCAGTTAACTGTTTCTCTGAGGAGGTGGAAGGAAGCTTTCCGTGACTTAGCCGTCTGACCTAGCTGCCCGAAGGTCAGGGCGACCTCGGCACTGTGGTGAGGGAAGCTGAGGCCTCTCACTCGCTTTTCCTTTGTGGCTTTCTGTTTTCTTGTGGGTGTGAGTCCTTGTGGGTTGTTTGCCTGGGCACTCATGAGCAAGTGCACCACCCAGCAGAAAAAGAGATGGTGCCGGTCACTGGGCAGCCTGCAGGGAGCTGGCTCTGCCTTCGTGCCTGTGTTGCTCTGGGACAGCAGTAATTTTGTGGGGAAACTAGGCAAAAATAATATGGATGGCAGAAAAAGACTGAAAAAGAAGGAGAAGAGGGAGAAAAGTTAATCTCTCAGAGCCACTCTGATGGCCTCAGGAGACACATCTGTTGATGGCACATCATACATAACTTGCTCGGGTGAGCACCTCTAAGGCTTAGGATGATTTTTGCTTTCTGAGGTGACAGGACTGTGCTCATACTAGAAACCTTTTCAACTAATTTTTCACACAATATTATCTGACTGCTGGGAGTCAATACAACCGAGGATTTGTCTCTTTAAAGACTCAATATATACAACCTATGGCTCTCTTTTCCTAGTCTTGATTTTTAAGCTGTGGATTCCCTACATTTGTAAAACCTCAACTGACATCCATGAGTACATATTTTTTGTATAGATTTAGTCTGGAGTTTGAAAAATCTCAGTTTTACAATTCAACAGCTGTAATGTGTTTTCTGGGAACATTAATGTTTCTGAAACTTGATTATGCAAGTATTTGCAGAGGGCAAATAAACGCTCAGCAAACAAATCCATAAAATTATTAAGCAAAGATTGGTGGTTTTCTATTTTCTTAGTAATTGTGCCTCTCTAAACATTTCCCAAACTCTCTGGATGCCTCTTTCCCCTCAGTGATTTAGAAGTCTCTGGTGGCACTAAGTGCATCCCAAGAGAGGTCACCCTTACTCGTGAAACCCATCAAGAAGCTGAGGCCATGTGAAGCTATTTTTTGAGATATCTTTACCGATATCTTATAGATTCAAAGAACTTTACCAGCATCATCAGAATTATAATTAACACTAAGCACTGTTCAAATTTGAGGACTCTTAAAGAACGAAGAAAAAGAATTTTAGATGATCATTGGCCCCTTGGTTATTGGTGGGCAGCTGTGCTTTCCACATCCGGTACTTAAATACCAAGACATTGAGTTGGCGGTTATGCTGTGAAAGAGATTTTTTTCGTGAGTTAAAACTAAAATTACATTGTGTCAGAATTTTTGATTTTTAAGTTGTTTCTTGCCATACATGTTGGCTTGAAATTTTGCAGGGTCACTGTAGCAATCCTGAGACAGGCAAGTTATATTTGGGTTGAGCTGCAGACACATGGAAGCGAGAGGCTCGTTCTCTACCAGGCTTTGTGTTCCCAGCACAGCTCTGTCGTTCTTGTACGGGATTGAGCTGCATAAAATAAATGCATTTACAGTCTCAGGCACTGTTCAGAATGAGTGGTGTGTATAAAATTGCCTGCTGAAGTAACTCGCCTGATGCTGCAAGAGAGATGGGCCAAGAGAGAATTTGGGTCACTACACCTAAGAAGATTTCTGTAATTAAACTGGTTTGCATTTTTACGTGAAATAGTTGAAAAAGCTTTAAAGTTTCAACCTATCCAACCCCTTTCCTCCTGAAACATATTTTTATGCCTTCAGATCTAAATCATTTAGCACCCAATTTTGATAAAGAATCATCATTGCAGGATTTTGAAGAACTTATTTCTCCGGTTGAGAAAGATGTCTAAATGTACTTCCTGCATGTGTCACCTTCTGAGTACTCTAGCCCTACAAAAGAAAGCTGGCGTGGGTTAGATGCCGTGGAACTAAGAAAGAATGAGTTTGAATGAAAAAGAAATAAGAACTGATTGTCAAGATTTTTATGTTTCATTTTCAAACTGTAATCAAAAAAATACTGTGTACTCTCATTCGATGAATGCTGCACACACTGCAGAAAAAGTGCACTGCAAGATTTTGGAAAAGTGCCTGAAACTGATACAGTGGTTTTTGAGAAGAATTTTATTTTTTATGGTTCAGTATTTTTTAAAACTCTAACAATTCTCAAGCTGCCTTCTTGCTTAGGTCAATTATTTTTTGAGAACTGACACAATGTGCTCATTATTTTCCAGTATTTCTTCTATGTTGTTGCTGCAGAGAAAGCAGACAGTAAAGTATGTAAAAGCACAAAGTTCAGTCTTTAATGATTTCTGCATTTAGAGCATAGAAATAAAACTACTAACATTACAGTTTAACACAAATTTTCGTTTCTATTTAATAACAGCTTTGAATGGTGACTTGTGTGATTGATCATGCCCACTTACACAATCAGCATTTACAGTTTAACTTTTAAAATTAAAATGTTGAATACCTAAAAGTATAGGCTATATAGAGTAGTATGTGATAATGTAAAAGTTCTCCAGATTAGTACTATGAATGTTTGACAAAGTCTCATAATGTCAAAGTTTAAATTATTGAATAGCTACAATTCTGCTGTAGAAAGTGCAATGTAGATCATGAGACATAAAAGGAAGCATGTTCCAGATGAAGTAGCTGAGTAAATATATCATGTAAGTGGTTGATAAAGTAGCTAAATTACTGTAAACAAACAATAAAACATCTTAGAGGAAATATCTCAGAGAAATTGCTTATTGAAAGCTTAAAGAGATAAATGCAAATTGTAAATATGTAAAGGCCGGAGGGCAGTTTTTTGATATAAGCTGTAGGTTCTCTTGACTGTCTGTTTAATACAGATGATATCCTTGATCAGTAATGACTATTCCCTCTGACACAGAGTAAAGCATAGCAGATGAGAGTTGATATAAGATGGACCAAATCTATTTCTGCCATTAAATACTTACAGAAATATTTCTGGGCATTGTAATATGAAAATGTTCAGTAAAAGGAAATGTTGAGACTGTATACATCATCAATCAATTTTAAGTCCTCTTAATGGATAAGAAACTACTCCCTAGGTATTTGTTTTGTTAGTGAACTCAGTTCTGCAGAGCATCAATTCACTGCATACCACACAAACAGATTTTTTTTTTTTCTTTTCATTATCTTTGATAATTTTAGTATCCAAGAAAATATCCAGGCTGGAATTGATCATCCTCTACCCCTAAGGCTGAAGATGCCAAATATACAATTTTATGCCAAAAGTATTTGTGGAAGCATCAAAGTTCTTGTCTGCCAGCCAGTGGCCAGATGCCATCAGCAGCAGAGAGTATTCAAGGCTGGGAGTTTTCAAGCTGGAGCCAAGGCATTGTAAAGTGTCCAGGGAGACCTTGGAGCAGCCTTGCAACACTTAAAGGGCAACGCTTTCTCATCTTATGAGAAAGATGGGGACAGACTTTTTTAGCTGGGCCTGTTGGGATCAGGAAAGGGGTAATGGCTTTAAGTTAAAAGAGGGTAGATTTAAACTAGATATAAGGATATATTTTACAAAGACAGTGATGAAACACTGGAACAGGTTGCTCAGAGAGGTGGTAGAAGGCTCATCCCTAGAAACATTGGAGGTCAGACTGGATGGGGTCCTGAACAACCAGTTCTAGTTGAAGACATCCCTGCTCATTGCAGGGTGGTTGGACTAGATAACCTTTAAAGGTCCCTCACAACTCACACTATTCCATGATTCTATGAAAAAGGAGAAAATTACAAGTACAATGAATCCGGCCAGAGTTGTCAATAATATCCCCACCCCGTCTAACGGGAGGCAGCCTGGAAGAGCTGGAAGAATTTGTGTTTTGCGGGATCGTACCTTGCTTTGTGGTAACTTTTTCTCTTTTTCTTGTATTTTTCATCCTACTGCCTGTGGAGAACTCTCATGTAGATGAAAAGGTAGCGGTAATGAGTTGAGCTGATGAATCTTTCAGAGGAAAAGAGGAGAAAAAGAGATAAAATATTGCAACTGTTTTCAGTACGGGGGCTTACTTGAAAATACTTAATTTCTGATTCTCAGTGTTTTCTCAAAATGACACTTAAAGAAAAGATGATAAGAAGTTTCTAAGATAATGAAGATAGAGGCAATACTAAAATGACACTGATAACCCTTCTGAATGCAGTATTATTTTATGTGACTACTTTATTCATTATGATTTATGGAGAATATCCCTGGCTACAAAAGCTAGATAATAGATGGGTTTTATCTTTTTAATAACAGATCTAATTCCACAATCATTATTTAATCAAAAGTTCTTCTTTTCAGACATTTTCTTGCATAAGTTTTTCTGAGTCAGGTCTGTGATACTTAAACGTTTCCATAGGTGACAATTTACATTTTCAAAAAACACATAAAGAAATGGTCATGTTCTTGCCACGTGCCAACACGATGAACAATTAAGCACTATTAATTCCCTTCTGACAATGAGGCAAAGGAAACTTAAATATCTTGCACAAGGCTGCTGAGGGCTTGGTGTTAGAAGTGATGAGACCTTGATGGCTCCTGTCTCTTTTCAATACACAGCTGAAATACAATATTCAGGAGGAAATGTACCAGTCTTGTTCCTTTTTAAGACAAAGTGGTGGAAGTCCTGTTGATTTTTAAGAGGACAGAGTCATTTGGTAGGTGACTCTTGAATTCTCTGTAGGTCAGCTGTAGGCTCCTGGACAAGATGCAGAATAGAGCTGCTGTTGTATTTGGGGTTTTGGGTTTTTTGTTTTTTTCTTTCAGACAGGACATATTTGTAGTCACCTTTCCTAAAGAGATAGAAGGATCTAAAATTTGGAGGAAATATATTCTGTAAATAAAGATTATTACTATGAAGAATATTTAATTATCTTTGCATTGTCAAAATAATGAACTGATGTAGTTATAATCTTCAGTGCAGTCTGAAGAACAGACAAGGGACACAAAAATAAGGAATATCTTCCCTGTCCAACCACATTTGATTGATTTGCTTGTCATTCAGTGAGAAATGCCACAGAGCTGGGAAATCTGTCTGGCTCTGGCTCTGCCGAAGGAGTTTGAGTTATGTTTCTCAGTAATGTACCTTTATATTTAGTGGTGACTCACAAAGATTTTTGCCCTTCTTTCCTGAAGGCAAGACATGATCCAAGTTTGCTGATGAGGTGAAAGCTGGTGGTGTTGAGTGCAATCAACATGCATCAAATGATCTTATGAGGAAACTTGATTGTACAACTTTCTTGGGGCTGACTCTAGGGCTTGTTGGATACATCGTTTCTTCATAGAACACTGAACATGCTGGAGGAATATACAGCATGTATAATGCATGCTCTAGCAGCGTGCTGATGAAATGTGGATGGAATCAAATAGTAAAACCAGAGTAATTGTTGAAATCTGCTGCAGATCCTGAGTGTAATTGATAAATACCTACCAATAACCAGAGCAATAACAGTTTCACTATGCACGTGCTCAGAAGCAGTTTAGGTTTTCAAGGGAAGTGGAAGCATGTCTGGGTTTTTCTGGGGTTTCAGGAGCAAGGCTGCAGTGCAGGTGCTCTTTCCATGATGCAGCAGCCTCACAGGGCCTTGCTGGGAATGGGAACATCCTGCACGGAGACATCTTTGCACCCTGGTGGACTCAGTTAATCACATCTATGTGGGAACACACAGAGAGTTCCACTGTCCTGCCTGATGTGTGGTGACTCTCTCAGCTGCTGGAATGGGACCACACCTGACCAGGGGCTTGTACTCTCTATTACTTGATTTCAAAACTGTTTTGAAATCATATGATTGTGCTGGTAATGACTGCAAGGAGAGCAAGCTTGGATGGTCTCTCTGCCATGGCTGGAAGATGCCTTGAATGTTCAAGCACATTAAATACACACAAAGTGCTGGGTGGCTTTGTGATTTACTGTGATGATAGGACCTCCCACTGATCTTCTTCTCCTTGATCCCATTTCAGTGGGTGGCTCTTGGACAGTTAAGATTAGTAGCCTGCCAATGATTATGTCAATTTCATGCCAGCTTCTAAATTTTATTTAATTGCTGTGAGACTAACTTTAGGTTTCTGGTGCAATAACATTTTAGTAATTAGTGACCTAACAGACATACGATACTGCAGCAGTCATTTGGATGGAGGTTTTGTTGGTTAAAAGAAGATCAGGCACTCTTTCTAAAATTAAGTGTGGCTGTGAAAATGGAGGACCAGCAAAAGGAAGCACAGGGAAGGGAAGAGAGAAGATCTTGGCTCTGCAGATGTGCTGGTGGGGCAGCGAGGTCTGTCAGCCAGAGGGACGGGCGGATAGGGAGGTGGCTAAGGAGAAGGGGTAATTGCCATGAGCCATCAGGACCTTCAGCCCCTTAAAGAGCAGCTGATGAGATTTACCTGCCCTCTGGCTGAGGTAACCCTGGAGATCTCCTAGGTTGGGAGGAGACCTGAGACAGGTATTTTGAGAGAGGTGTAAGGGTCACTTACCACTTGCATCTGCAGCTGAAATGATAAATGCAGCGTTTGTGTGAGCTGGGAGTGACAAAACTGGATCCTTCCATGCACTCCTGGCTTCTGAGGACGTTTCTTACACAGCTGGAAAAGGACACTTTGAATTTCGGGATAGCCATGGGGCAGAGCTGAAGGTGTAGCCACAAGCTCTGGGAAGGACTGGACACCTTTGAGGAGACTGGTGTCCCTGACCATTGCAGGGGGCTTGGAGTGAGATATCTTCAGGGTCCCTTCCAATCCAAACCATTCTGGGACTCCATGACTCAAATGTCATGTCGTGTTGCTAAATTGGAAATTTGCAGAAGCTTTTTTAAAACAAATCCTTATATTAAATCCCCCCATATCTGTGAGAATTAGAACTTGCTAGTTTCAGTGAGTAGTTTTGTTCCAAAGAAATTCCTCAGGGAATAAAATGAAGGAGATTTTCTCATTTTTGTATCAATGCTTCAGTTAAATATTTATAAATAGAAGCTTCTCTGTTGTACTTTGAAGCCAGCCTGTTTCTCAGATATATATTAGTGTCCAAATCTGTCACTATAACATCTTGAATCCTTTAATTAGGTTTGCCAGTTCATGAGTAAAATAAAGTTGCTTCATCAGATGTTTCTTTGAGACAGAAAAGATGTTTCCTTGATGTTTTGAGTTATTTACATTTTCTGCAATGCAAATTCTAGACATAGCCTTTCAGAAGGCTAAATGAGCTTGAAAAATAGAGGTCATATCAAAGTGATGTAGAGCTGAGCCTTGCTTGTGTTGGCTTTATGTTGTTTCTAAGTAAAAAATACTCAGAAATGAAAACTCCTTCAGCTCAAGAATTCATAAGGTAGAAATTGCTATCAGAGTTCCCTCTCATGTGGCAACAGACCCTTCCTTCCTTCCTTCCTTCCTTCCTTCCTTCCTTCCTTCCTTCCTTCCTTCCTTCCTTCCTTCCT
>VZTI01005121.1:909732-1091033 GCA_013397865.1 Struthidea cinerea
AAAAAAAAGGCATATGGAGAGGAAAGTGATTTATGAAGCTTGTAGGTAAGCACTCATATATTTGCAGATTTGTAATACATCTAAACAAGAAGATATTTCCTAAGTGCACTTGAATGGCATTACCATGTAGGCCAAGCAATGCAAAACAACGATCTGATTATCTTCCTTTTGTCTTGTGGCATTCAGTGTTGATCCAACACAAAAATAGGAGCCAGATGAAGAGCAGCACTGAGTTAATTAACTAATGTAACTCGTCCTCTTGGTTAAAAATGTTTATCTGCAGTCAAAGCTGCAACTGCCTGTAAATGGCTTAGAGAAATGTCCGTGGTGAAGGCCTTAGGAGCATGTGCTTAATTTTACTTAAAATGTGGATGCTTTGCTTTGAAAGGCAAAGAAATGCATAGCAGAAAAGTAATTCTAGAACAATATAATTAAAAGTGCCCATATATTCTTTATTTGGCTGTGATCAACAACGATATTACAGTCAGATCCCTATTGCACTTGCCAGGCAAAATGGAGAAACAGTGATGGATATCATTAGTGAAAAATGGCAAGAAATGGATGTACAAATTACTAAGGGTGTTTTTAGTGCTTTCCTTTGGGGGTCTTGCTTCAGTGGGGAGATCTGGGCCTCCACAGGTACTTGAGTGAGAAATCAAAATTGTGCTTGGAGTGAGGGACTCCCTACAGCTACAGAGGGGGTTTATTAGGAAAAGAGGGTTTTCTCAGAACTTGTGCCATCCTTTGTGAGCTTGTAGGGAGAAACATTTTGTTGTCACACAGAGACTTGAGGACCATTCCCTGCCATGTGGGCTATGTCCCTGCTGAGCCCCATGTCACTTCTCAAACGGGTCTGTCTCTTTGGGCTCTCAGTTTGCCCCAGTGAAGCCATTTCCTCACCTTCTGAGTGCTCCCAAAGTTGACGCCCAAAGACAGTAAAACAGACAATAAAGCATGGGGGCAATCCTTTAATAATTCTGTACCATCAGAGACTTGTTTCAGGATAACTAACTAGGATTGCCAACACAAAGGATTTTTACTCTCTGCATGTTTAAGTCATTACCTTATAGGAATTAGCACAATGTCTTCTGAAACCTAAATGTACGAGAACGAGCTGGCACTGCAGCTTTTGTTCCTGTCAGCAGCAGGAAAAGCAGGAGAGCATGAAAAATGTGGTCTCTGAGTGTTTTGAGGTGAGACAAAAGTGGGAGAAGAGGTGGCATACCTCAGGTATAGACAAACTATTTCTGCAGGGGTCAGCTGGCAGGCTGGCACTACAACCTATTATAAATCATCCTGCCTATAAGTTAGCTACTGGTTTCAGCTCCTTCTGGTGAAAGCAAAAAGTGCAAGTTACCTTACCATGTGCAAATAAGCTTTCATCCTGCAATGGATGAACAATACAGTACAATTTAGTTTCCTATTTTTAATCTGTTACTTTACTCTGATATTAATGCCAGAATCTACTGGGAAAGGAAACATAAATCTCTACACTCTAACATATAGTCAAATAGGATTTTTGAATATGTAAATTGTAAACCCACGTGGAACTGGAAGCTCATTAGCTCAGTAAAAGGTTGTTTTCAAGAAATGTTTAATTGACCTTAACCACTAATCTTATCACCAGGTTACACTTGGTACATCCACCAGTGAAATTTAGGAAGGCTGAATAGGAGAATGTGTCTTGGGTTGACAAGAGCAGCGCTGCACTGAGAAAAGAGAAGGTGCTGTTTATAAACAACTGCTGCTTACAAGGCAGAGGGGAAGAAAACTTCAGTGTGGTCAATTAAAATGAGCTGAAACCTTTTGAGGAAAGCTGTCATGTCTCCCCAGCAGGCTGGCTAGTCTCCCGGTGTTGCAAGGTCTTTTCCATACAGCCATTTCTGTTCCGTGCCTGGGACAAATCAGCACTGTTGATGCTGGGAGGATGATTTGCTGCCTTTTTGATCTGTGCCAACTGTTTTTATATTCTGAGAAGGCATGAGTAAGCCCACCCAACTTAAATTTTCTACAGTCTTCATTATTTTATCTGTCTTCACTTTTTCAAAACCATAAATTCACATTATTCTGTAGTGTCATAAATGTGATGCTCGGAGGGTCAACCAGTCCCTTCTCCTGTAGAGAGCAGGTTTTGAAATGTGTTTAATTACTTTTGTGTAAAATCTGGTGAGCTGGGTCGGGCTGCAGCACAGAGGGAGTGTAAATGCTCGGTTTGCTCTGCACCAGCAGCGATGCACAGACCCCTGGCCCTGCTCCTCTGACCTTACCTCAGTCAGCTGAAATTTTGATCTGCCTTGGCCCACAGGCTTCACCCCCAAACATCCACCCTCTCCTGTTGTGTGGGGTAGGAGTGAATGTGCTGGTGAGAGACACAAGCAAAGGAGTTTGCTACGAGAGCAGGCTGTTAACCCAGAGATAAAAATAGTGTCTGTACTGTATGTCATCTAAAGTGAAACTGTTGAACATCCCTGGTCCAAGATGTTTAATTTTATCTCAGTTGTACAGTAGTGTCTGTGCCCTCCAGGACACGTTAATACACCGTGAAAGCTTTAGTTTTGATGCCACCAGCCAGACTTCTCTCCTAAGGGCTGGGTTCCTAGGCTGTGCTATAAAGAAAAAGAGGTTTAAAATACTTTTTTTTAGGACTGCTATCCTGTGAAACTTTAAGGGATTATAAACCATATCCATAGCTACTGAAATCTTTAGTCATGAGTATTTTTTACAGAAAATGTCAGAAAAACATCACAGAATGTGCTAACTGTAACTTGCTTTTACCGCCTGATCCTGAGTGTACGTGCAAGTGTTAAAAAATGAGTATTTTAAAAGAAAACTTGGCAGCAGAATATCCAGCATTTTCAGGAGAAAATGTGTATTTCTTTTGATGTGGATCATGTGTTAGCAGGGGGGGATAATCAGAAAGTACCATAGCCACTCAATATCATATTGTACATAATTCTATTATAAATAATTCTAATTTAACACACTTTGGCATTACCTGTTGGTGCTGTAGGATATACTTGCAGCTGTAATTTCAGGTCCTTAATGTTTATTATATTACTGTCTCTTTTGGTATTATTAAATCTTGCCTGGTTGTTTTGAAAATTCTCCATTCTTTTTTATTCCCATGTACTATTTCCTGTAAGACACAGTTTATTAAAAACTCACATAATATTGCATGTTAAATGATAAAGCATGTCTAGTTTTGCTAAAAACCATGGCAGTAATTGTGTCTAGTAGTTTAGATCTCTTGCCTAGCAGATCTAGTGATCACAGTAGGGATATAAAAGTCTGCTATCTTTGTGTTAGAAGAGCATTCGAAAGTCATTTGGGCCAAACACTTAGCACAGAGCACAACCCATTGTACAGGTGAGCACTCCATAAAAGCACTCTATATGTAAGCTGAGACACTAAAGAAACGCTCGAGAAAAGCCTGAATTATTTATTTCCACATGTTACCCGTTAAAAGCACTTTAAGATCACTCCAAAACACTCCTGTCAGCACACAGTAATCTCAGAAACAGGAGGAGATGAAAGGCACACTGCTTGGGAGAGGCTTTGGAGAGTGGAAGTGCAGATAACTACTGCTTAAATGGGCCGGCACTGTCTGTCTCTAGCTGTCTAAACACTGTGGTAGGACTGAGACATTTATTTCAATTTTGCAAGCAGTTTTGCCTTCAAATCCCCAGGCCATGATCACTACATGACGCTGTCCAGCTTTGATCCACGCAGAAAACTTGTCTGCACTCAGAACGGGGTTCTGCTCTGCAGTTACCCCAACCTTTCCTCCTGGCTGGATGAGCTAAGGGAGAGTCAGTGTCCTTGTCCCAAATGGCTGTGAAAGGGTTTGGGGCAAGTTTCTTCCAAGAGAGAGAGGACAGGCAGCCTCAGAGGCCCTGGAAGAACAGAAGTTATTTCACTGCCTAACACAGAGCTGTGGCGTGGGCAGCCCCTCGTTCCCTTGTGCCATTTTCAGTTCTGTCGCTGTGAGTGGCACAAGTGGTGAGGAAGGACACACCAGTTCAGGAGCAATAATGACTCATTTATTTAATTATAAATCAGTTTATATAACTTGGGTCGCCAGCATGGCATAAGGTCGTTGGTCACCGACCATCCGCCTCCTGTACCGGTTGGCTAAAACCTTTCAGAATATTTTTACCAGACAATATCATAACAATACTACACAACAGCTGCAGGTGCAAGATAGAGAAAGTTTGCTTACAAAATTGTAGCACGGTTTTTCATAGTTTCTGTGAGAAACAGAGCTCTCACAGAGCGCTGCAGAAAGCTGGGAAATTTCTCTGCTAACACTTTTCAGTGTTCACACAGTTCAGCCTCCGTACAGAGTGACTTAAAACAATTCTCCAAAAAATGTGAAAACCCCCTGCAGTTTTACTCCCCTCTAGGTGTCTGCTGGGTCCATGCAATGTACCCACTAGATCTGGCAATGAGGCTTGAAAGGAAATGAAACACGATGCCGAAGGCAATCCCAAAGGGTCACTCCTGCAGTTCCTTGTGTTGGTGGTCAGGATTTGTGGCATTTTCTGGCATAAGCTCGGAGTCCCTTACCTTGCTTTGGTGCTACCACTGTGGGAGGGTGTGCTCACATCGGTCACCAATCACTCTTCATGGTTTCTTAGTTTCTTTGCATCAGCTTTGTACTAACATTTAATTTCTCCCTTAAAAGGATAAAAAGGGTAGATCAGACTAAAAAGAGTAGATCAGACAATGTATTCCTACCATATTTTTGGATTTCTTCTGACATTTTATATAAAAAAGAAATTAAGAGAATGAAATGTTTGGAGAATCAGTTGAGTGTAAATGTTTGTTGCTAACAAGTGTGAAGTGCTGCAATTCTAGATTCCAATGATGCATTAACTCTCTGGGTTTTTTAAAACTGGCTTCTTAATAGCACAGAGTGTTGTCAAAACAGTTATTTGTCTGGAGCTCCAAAAATCACAGCTGTGATTTACACTCTATTGAAAATCAGTGGGATGCATTTTAAGTACTGCTGTGCTTTTTAAAATCCCACCAAGGATGAGGACTTCCAGGGGTGCCCAAATACAAATTCAGCTGCTTTGGACTATAACATCATTTTGAGGTGAGTATCTTGTTTGCTCTGTGGGGAAGGAAACCCACAGATCTGTTTTTGACAAACTGCACTGCAGAGCTGGAGGCAGGGACTGAGCCTGCTGGTCACACTTACATCTGTGTGGTGTTCCAAAGGAGTCTGTGGCTGTTCTGCTTTTCTGTCAGAGCATGCTTTTATGACAGGTGATATGGCCAAGGCTGCAGGAAGAATACTGCAAAACTTGGATAGTTTTGTATGGCAGTAGAAAAGCCATTTCAGAAATATCACTGAAAGCTGATAACCTCATTTGACCTGCTTTTTACTGAATGTCCCATTAAAATCTATGGCATTTGGTGCTGTTAAAAATCAGATAAAGTATTTGTAACAAGACTTTGTAACTGGAAAATACTCATTTGGACAAATGGGAAAGATTTCAGTGTGTTGCTTTGCTCACAAAACATGAGGAAAAACTTTGGAACTGTGGGAATATTTTATTTAAACAATTTTGTGAAAAAACCCACGTTTAGTATCGTCTTAAGATTCAGTTTGGTTATTATATATTTCTAAAAATAAACTGAATTCATAGAAAGCATTTACAAAATATTGAAAAGAAACACCTGCCTATTAAATGAGAGTGATTCAGTACCTAGATAATGCCTGAAAGCACTTGAGTTTTTCAACTTTCTTATGCAGAAACATAAAACCTCAGCACAAAACAATGACAGAATATGGATTTCCTGGAAATGCTGTTGAGCTAAAGAAAGCAACTCACCTCCTCCCAGCAAAGAGCTCTCTGAAAGTCTCGGCTATCACTAAGTCAACAGTGCACTGTAAGTTTTTAGAGGTGGCCTTGAAAAGATTTCTTTTCCCCAGGTTCTCCAGTGACCTCTGCTCATAGGTTAAATGAGCTTTTCTGTTCTGTAATGGAAATATCCAGAAGACAAATCTGTGATATTTTTTGCACTTTAGTGAAAAGAATGTGTATTTCCTTTCTGATAAAAAAAAGCAGCTGAAATTATTGCATGCATGATGGTTTATAGACTATAAAAGATAAATTGTGGGGAAAATTCTGTCCTCTTTTAGGTGAACAAATTTTCATCTGAAAGGAAAACTGCACAAGTAGGTAATGAAGGAAAATAAAATACAATTTGATCTAATTAGAACTTTGTTTTCCAGATGTATCAACCATCTTGTTTACAAAATTTAGCATTAAACTCTGTGCAAAATTTTTAAATATTCATTAGTATTTTAAAAATATGGTAATTAGCCCAACAATTGTGCATTTGTCTAACAAGTTAATCCACTGTCTTTACCTGCTCACATGGAACTTCATAATTAAAAACTGGATAAACCAAACCTTCTGAGGTTCTGGGATTACTCACTGGTTGCATGTGGGTTTTTTATATCAAATTTAGTCACACCTAGATTGGTATCAAAAATCATAAAGGTTTCTGTGTATCGCTGTCATCTTCCCTGCCTATGGGTGATTAAATTTTAACTTCTCATGAAATGGGATTAACAGTCAGCAAGCAGTAGGCGAAAAAGCTGAAGAAATTACTAAGGAGTGCTGAAGTCCATCTACTCTTGGTGTAAATTGGGGTCCCTGAATGCAGTGAAGACTTCCCTGGTTTAACCAGATGAAAATTAGACTCACAGAATTTCGTGTATTGCCTTGGTTTCCACCTGTAACATTCACCAGTTTTTAAATATGGAAAATCTTTGGGGTTTTTTTATGGCTGCCTGGTCATTGGGCAGCACATCAGAGCGGGTAAATGTTTCCTGGAGAAACACCTTCAAATTTCAGGCTACATGGCTCCTGCTGTCCCTGCCTTAAAGTGTGAACACTATGTCAATGTTTGGAAAAAAATTACAGAAATCACATGGGATTTTGTTTTTCATTAGAAATTCCAACATTTTCTGCAGAAAGAAAAGCAGCTCTGCTCTGGCTGACAGCTTTAAGGGAGGCACCAACAATGGAATTAATATGCTCAATAATTTTTGAGAGGAGCAACAGGCTCTGCTTAAGTTTCAGCAGGCCAGAGATTGCCTCAGTGAGCTTCTCTGCAGGCAAAGTTGGCCCTTTTATGAAAGTCTGTAAATCTTTAATGGCAGCTGTGCTCCTTTGCTTTTGCTGTCCAGTTCCTTTTTCATGTGTTCGGGTGTGCCTCTTGATTCTGTGAGGTGATTTACATGTGTTAGTTCAGGAAATAATACTTTGAAAGAGAAGGGTTTCCTCTTCTTGCTGGAGCATTTCTTTTTACCCACTCAGGACAACATTTGCTCTTTTTTATAAATGTGTCTGTAGTTGAGTGCCCTGGAAAAAGAAGGAGCAGGGAAGAGCATTTAACAGTCTTACCACCTGCTCACACACCTTTGAACACACATCAAAGGAGCAGTTCAAGGGGGAAAGAATAGCTACTTTATTTTTGTGGAATAAGTTTGTAAGGACAACTTAGTCATCTGGTAACTGTGGCAACGAGGGAATGTGTTTGCTATTCGCTTTCATGTAGATTGGAAAAAGAGGAAGTGGTTTCTTCTAATAAAAATGTGGGGGCTTTTTTCTTTTTTTCTGTTGACAAAATTAAGGAAATTGTGCAAACAGAGCTGCTAAAAATGTTTTCATGCATTATACCACATTGTAACTAGCACCTTCATGCAATGTTTTCTTAACAAGTAGTAGTTCTGGAATTTTATTGAAAAACTTAGTGTAAATATAAGTTGAATATTTTTTTGTTTTTTGTATTGTGTAATTGAAATATGAAAAGGGACTTTTGACAAGGGGATGGAGTGATAGGGCAAGGGGGAATGACTTCAAACTGAAGGGGAGTTAGGTTTAGATTGGCTATAAGGAAGAAATTCTTCGATGTGATGGTGGTGAGGCCCTGGCACAGGTCACCCAGAAAAGCTGCGGCTGCCCCACCCCTGGAAGTGTTCAAGGCCAGGCTGGATGGGGCTTTGAGAAACCTGGTCCAGTGAAAGTGTCCCTTCCCATGGCAAGGTATTAGAACTGAACTTCAAGGTCCCCTCCAATCCAGAGCATTGTAAGATTCTGTGATTTATTTTTAATGACTTACTCATCAAGTTCCTAAGTAATTTCCACTTGGGAATTTAGAGGGATGCCCTGGTTAACTTGCTTCAGAATATTCTTGAAGTTGAAAAAAGAACATTGTTCTTTCATGCTATACTGTGAATAAATATGGCAGATTAAGGTCAAAACAATGTCTGCCAAACCAAACATGCTAAATTTGGTCACTGTATTCAGATTACTTTTCATTGCAGAGCACAGGCTTTCATTTAAGAGGTTAAAAAGGACCTGATGCCCACAAACTATAGTTCAAATTCAACTGTGATCAAATGATAAAAATACCCATGGCTGGAAATTCAGTGGTGTGTCTATTAGAGTTATTATATCTATAGTTAAACCTTTGATCCATGATTGTTGCAGAAAAAATATGACTTAAGGTTTAGGAGACTGGACTACGTCTTGAAAAATTAATTAATTTGTAAAATGAAAGGCTAGGAAGTGATTAAAAGTACTTTCGTTCTGCAAAGAATACCTATGTACTTCTTCCATGACAACAAACACTTCTCTTCCATCCTATTTGGGCATCAATAAAAATAAGTTACCTTCTGACTGCACGCCTTTTGTGGTACTCAGGTGTTAGCACTCTGCTTAATTAGCCAGTGTCTCCTCCTGTACCTAATCAGGGAGTGCCCATCAGAAGGTTGCTCCCTGCCTTGTTCCCCATCATCAGTTTAATTTGCTAATGAGGATCACCTTGCAGCCTTGTTCTAAGGGTGCTTTGCCCTTTCCATCCAGGCCTGTTGACCACAGGCAGTTTCTCCTGGTAGGCAGCTTTGCTAATGTGGGAGATAATTTGCTGCAAAATCCTCAGGTTCTGTTATCGCTGTCCCTGAACTGGAAAATTCCTTGGAAATCTATGGATACTTCCTGCTGCCTGGGTTAGACCTGCTTGGGTGAGCACATGTGATCTTCTAAGGTACAGAACAAACAAACGTTCCAAATTAGTTTTCATGTTATGTTTTTCTCTGTTTTATCAAAGCTGGTACCAGTAAAAGTATTTGATTCGTAGCACTGGGGGTTAGACCAGGTTCAGATTTTTTTGACTTGCAGTACCTTTCCCAAAGTTATTCTGCATTTCTTTTTCAGTTGTGCTCAAGCAAAATAATCTACAAAATGCAGCATATGCAGCCCAGTGTTTCTTAAAATATTTCTTCTATAGTTGCTTGGGAAAAATTTTTAATGTGGGCCTGCTTGAGGTAAGAGCTACTGTAGTACAGAGCAAGCAGGACAGGGGTTGTTATTGCGATACTCTGGGCTTGTTTGGGTGAAATTCCTTGTCTTTTGATGCTGCACTAGTAGTAGGACAAAATAACCAATTTAGATGCAACTATGCAAATAATCTTTAGCCTGAATGTGCTTAGAATTCTGTGAATGCAGATTGTGGAGGCTGGGTGTCATTTAAAAATGTGGTGAGAGAGGAGTATGATTTCTGGTAGCTAAGCCAAACTTCTGTCACTAATACTGATATGTTTAAGATGCAATGGGAAAAATCCAGTTCTTTGTGGTATCTTATAGAGGCCTATGATAAGGAAGATACAAGGGCAGCTTATTATATATAAACTTGATGCTGCCAGCTGGGAAAAAAATTCTCATAAAACCAAGTAAGATTATCTGGCTGCTGAAGAGATAAGGTGTCTGTTTTTTGGTTGTGGGTCATATGAAAAGATAACAGACTTGAATGTTAGATTTACTGAAAACTCTAACTTTTACTTTAGTTCTGGAGATGAAAGCTTCCATTTCAGTATTCTTTCTCAAGAGTTTGTGTGCTGTAACCTATAATATAATGTTAATTTTTCTCTGAGCTACAGAATAATTCAGGGAAGGACAGGCCCTTTTGGCAGGTACAGGTATTTGCTGTTTTGGGTCCTGGTGTAGGACACCTGACTCTCTGCAAATCAAGATAAATCCAGATACCAGTAAATTTATTTGCTCCTTTTTATTTCTGATGTTTAAAAATAAAAGTTTTTTATGATTGGTACTTGCTAGGAGCCAAGAAAGGAAAAAGCTTCCTTGTAGTGGTCTACTATAGCTACAGTCCGCAACAATTTCAGTGTAGCTTTGTAGGAAGATCTAGGCTGGTTTACCATATGTGTGTTTATCTTACCCAGAATTTAGTTGATTGTAAAGAATGAGCTCAGTGAATGTATGTAAAAAATGGTTGAACAGATTTTCTTTGATTTAAATTCGTAAAACATTCCTTACTTTAAGATGAATTTAAAAAAATCCAGAGAAAAGTTGGAGAAAAGGTTTAATTGAGATTAGGACAGTTTAAATAATAGAAATTCAGTACTTTCAGAGAAGAAAATGTTGTTTTGATTTGTTAATGGAAAACAAGTTTAATTCCTGTCTGGGCTTAGCTCACCTTTCTGGAAAACCTAACCAAAGTCAGTGTAAATAATATTGTAGCAGCACTGATAACGTTATACATGCACAGTGAACCACATCAATGAGCTGAGAAGCCCCTGCAAACTACTTCAGCTGAGAACCCTAAATCAGTGAGCTTAAGCCATTGGAAACTCCTGTGGCTGAAAGCCCCGAATGCTGGTGGAGCGTGGGAGGCCTCAGGAACCATCAGCTTGTGGGGGAGCCAAGGCGGTTGGTTATGGGGACACAGCAGCTGTCAGCATCAGGTTATGGATGGAGCTTCCCATGGACTGGTTTTGGGATCCGTGGTGCTTAATGCTTTTATGAGTGACCTCGGCACAGATGTGAGCATGCCCATATGATTTGCTGAAGATGCAAAGCCAAGAGGGATTGTCAGTAAGGCTTGAGATGTCCTACAGGAAGGATTGTGACACCTTGGTTGTGGTAACAGAAATGAAGTTCAACAGTACAAAGGGAAATGCCCTTCTCCTGAGAGTTCATAGCAGGAATGCCAGGTATTGGCTGGGAACTGATTTCTCTATGGGATAAAGGCTTTTAGTGTACAGTAGGTGCAGTCAAGCCTTTTTATTCTGACAGCTGTCATCCTTTAAGTTTATGAAGCAGGTTTTGTGATTACAAGAGAGTTAATACGTATTGTGTTTTAATAGTTTTTCTCATGACTAACAGTAGTTGTGTCTTGCCTGATTCATGATTCTGTGTGCAAGAACAGAAACCTAATGGGGTGAATGAAGCAAGGAACCTACCCCCTTGTATTTATCTGTGAGGCGGGGACAGGAAAGAGCAGAAGCAAGGAAAGAACATTCAGCATTCACACGCTTAATCTCGATTGGCAGCTCATCTGAATATTAGCTGAATATATGTTTTTTTTTTTTTTCCCCACTGAGATCAGAGGGTTCCTGTAAGAGCTCAAGGAAAGCTTTGGGCTGCACTTTAATGCTCTCGTCCCCAGACACTTCACGTTCACAAACACCAGGGCAGCACTCAAATGAGGTTTCACTCAGCAGCATGGACTCTCCAGGGACCCCGTGCTTCAGGAAGTGTCTGCTGGCTCCTCTGTGGCTCCTCCAGGGGCTGTAGGGGAATACCCACCCAGGCACCTGGAGCTGCTACCCCTGCCTGACCCAGGTGCTGCTACAGGGCTGGTTTTCACACTCCCCCCTCACTGCTGGGCAGTGTTTTGCCCTTTTCCCTGAGGGGTTTCAGCGGTGCCCTGGGTGGGGCTGCTGCAGAACTGACCTTTCTTCAGGGTTCCCATAGCCCCCCACTGCTGGCACAGCATGCTGGGGGGAGTGGCACAAATCTCAGGAATTTGGGAAATCCTTGATACTGAGGTGCCTCAGACTGTTTTGGCAGTCCACGAGAGGAGACACTCAGGAAACACTGCCCTCCCCTCGGCTTGGGGGCAGGAGCTGGCTGGAGAGTGTGGGACCACAGATTGCTTGGGGCAGCTCATCCTCTGCCCTGATGCCACAGAGTGGGAAAAAGGCAAATGCAAGTGCAGCTTGCACGGAGTGAAAAAACTAAAAAAAAAAAAGTATGTAGCTTAAGTTGCAGTGATACGTGTGTGTTACTGAGGTGACAGATATTTAGAAGCCTCCCCCCAGTAATGCTCCTCTGGCTGCTGGGTGGGCTGGCCTGGTGGGTAACATCTGGAATTTTTATCAGGACAGGACAAGGGGTTATGGTTTTAAACTGAAAGAGAGTAGATTTAAATTTGGTACAAGGAAGAAGTTCTCCCCTGTGAGGGTGGTGAGGCCCTGGCACAGGTTGCCCAGAGAAGCTGTAGGTGCCCCGCCCCTGGAAGTGTCCAAGGCCAGGTTGGATGGGGCTTGAAGCAACCTGGGATAGTGGAAGGTGTCCTTGTCCACAGAAGGGGGAGTTGGAACAAGATGATCTTTAAGGTTCCTTCCAACTTGAACCATTCTACTCTATAATAAATGGGTCAGGAAAAAAACTGGAGTGCTTCAGACTTGTTTAATATATTCATTAATGGCCTTGACATAAATATTACGAGTGTACTTAGAGAATTTGCTGAAAATGCAAAACCAAGAAGCTCTAGAGGAATAAACCTGCTGGCCCAGGAGGCCTTGTTCGGTTTGGGATGACCTGAAATTAATATTTCATCTTTTTTGGTCATTGAACTGAAACAGTGTTTTTCGCACCGTTCTAGCAATAATAGCATTTATTTACGATGTGCTTTCCTGCCTTTGATATAGTGCTGCTGGCAGGAGCAGAGAGGGAAGATGAACATAAATGTTCCTCTGTTTCTGGAAGAAAGCAGAAGACTGAAAGAAACCAAATGGGTAGAAAGTATGTTCAAGCTAGTAAACACCATGGGGAAAAAATGTTATATATTTTGCCAAAGCATCCCTGAGTAGATTTATCACAGTGGAGAATTTTCTTCTGGAGCAGTAGCCAGGTTTCTTGAGCTTGTATCACGGTCTTTAAAAGCACATATGGCTGCTATTGTCATAACTTCAAATATCCAGTGGAAATTTTGAAGTTGTTCAGCTCTAAAACTGTGTGGTGTGGGTGCACTTCCTCACCAGCAATGACCTGTGACTACCCTACCCCGCCGTCAAGCATACTTGATGGCCCTGGGCTTGGGGTTCAGCATACTCATGATTCAGTAGTCCCTTGAGGTATTCCAAGCAGGTTAAACTTTGCTGGACAGTTCTGGGGTCAGCAGAGGTAGCCCATGATGCCTATCACAATAAGCACCACTTAAGGAGCACCCTAAAATACTATTATAGTCCTCATGGAATTTCCACTTAAAAAAAATAAAGCTTACCAAGAGGAGGCTTAATTCAGTGTTGCACAAAACATGAGCTTTAAGTGTGGGAGCATTTCTGAGGGGCTTTCAAGGTCATTTTTCTTTATTGAGCTTTTATGGCAGCTGTGTAACAATTACTGTGTAATGGATACCTGCCTTCTCTGGAGTATGCAGAATTGATTTTTTTTTTTTTTTGTGAATTACTGATTGGATTGATTTTGTACTTAAGACAGTACTGGACAATTTAAGTGCATAAGTTAGTTTGACCTCAGATACTTTGATTAAGTATGGCAACCCAAAGCTTTAGGCATATTCATCATGACAATATCAGAATCTGGAAACCAAAAAGACCTCTAACTCTAGTCCTTCTTCAGACTGGACAGGAAGCATGCCACTCTGTTTATTACTAGATTCCTCGTTATCCCCTCCTTAGTTCTAGATGGAGCTTATCTAGGTGTGTGATTTTATTTTCTCTCAGTAGATTCCCCCCTCCCCCCATATACCAGTTATTGGAATATTAAGCCCTTTAGCGAAAATTTAATTGAAGCTGCATCTTCTTCCCTTGGGACTCTCATCTTTAGTCAGGATGGTTTTCCTGATATTCAGATTGAAGTTTTTTACAGTTTTGTTTGTTGTCTTTTTGGACTTTGAGGGGAAGGTGTGGGTGGGTGGGTGCTGGCCCTGATGGTTATAACTATTAGTTGGATGAAGAATTTTGTTATTAGATTGGAAAAAATGATGCAGATGTTAAAGCAAAAGACAAAAAGCTTGAATCTGTAGAACATGTGAGGAGGGATTCACAACAGATTGGTCACAGTGTGAAGGGTACTGAAGTACCTGTATTTTCTTTATTTCCATGAAAAAGGACAGGAGGGGACATTTCAGCGTGAATATTTTCACTTGCTGATTTCATAGGAATAAGTTGCCAGCCCTGTGTTCTGAATAAGTTGCTAAATAATTCCCATTTACCTTCTGGACTCTGGTTTCTCTCTGGCTGGGACTGCACAATGATGGTGCTGTGCTGTGTTACTGATAGCACCCTCACATCCAGTCACCTTTCTGCCCTCAGTCTATCCTTGCTCCACGGCGTTTATACACCATTACTGCAGGATCCAAGCACCTCAGAGTCTTCACTGCTTTTTCCAATTCCCCTATGAATTGGCAAATGCAGTTATTCCCATTTGAGACGTACAGGACTAAGGCACTTGAAAAACTAAAGGCTGTAAAGTGAAAGATATTTATGCACTTTACACATTTAGGTGCCTAATGTGATTTTCTAAAGCATCCAAATACATTAAGCATCCAACTCCTGCTGACTGTGATGGAAGTTAAGTACTTAACTCATCCGGATGTTGTAGAAAATTGCGGATGGCTGCCAATCTGTCTCTCTTCGTATTTATTTAGATAAGTTTTTGGAAACACTAGTCTAGATCATTTGCTGCCTGCTACACAGGGAGACCCCCAGCTGATAACCTATTACATTTTTTTTGTTCAGCTTTTCTGTTTTATTTCAATTGGTTATTCTACTTAAAAGATAATTTGAAGTACTTTCTTCTGAAATATTACAAACCTGGTATTTTAGCTATCAGGTTTCTTAGCAATTCAGCAATAGTACCACACTTGGTTTGAATCATGTTTAGATTATCTCTCTCCTAAACCAGCTATTTTCTTAATGGCATTTATCAAAGCAGTTTTTGAAGTTGTTATAGTTAAATGCAGAGTGCACCGTTTCACTTAGGAGGAAGCAGACTGTGTACCCACACTTACCTCTCTGCATGAAAGCTGTGTTTCATATTTGTTATTTAAATCATAATGGTATTTGATAAAGTGATAAAATATAACAGCTGCATTTTACACTCCTGAATTAGTTCACTTTAGTCTGGGATGCTGCATTATTGCATCTTTATTGCAAGGTTTCTGAAAGCTCCAGAGAGCCACAAGTGAGACTTAGACCTGAAAACCCTGTGAGGCTCCTGGCAGGGTTCTTTGTGAACTTGTGTGCTCTGGCAGCTGCTCCATGTGCACTTCAGACATCTTCCTCCTGCCTCAAGGCAGAGCAGAACAAGAAGCAGACCCTAACCCTGGCCACATCCGTTCCGGAGTCTGCATTTTGGAGGTAGAGGTCAGACCCCACTGGACCAGCTCACCCCAATGTGTGTATTCAATCCCCAGACCCCATGGCTGCACAGATCGATGCTTGGCACTGCCCTGGGCCATCACCTCCGTGTTGCATGGCCTCTGTTTTACACTGAGATCAGCCTTGGGCCTCAAAACCTCCACCCCATGTGTGCTCCCAGAGCAAGGGGAGAGCACCTGGCAGAGAGCTGCCTGACTCCTGTCCATGGCAGGGATACCCCGAAATGAGGCTGGGCAGAAAAGGGACTGCACTGGGGAAGGGACAGCACTTGCTCGCTCTAAATTCCTGCCCCAAACCTGCCAGGTTGTCTGTCTGCAGTACCAGTTCCAAAGCATTGGCTGTGTCGAGTATCAGCTGTGCTCGGTGGTCAGAGCCTCTCCTTCAGGTGCTTGAGGGGCTAAAAAGCAGCTACAGGTGTTAGCTCAGAGCCCCTGAATGGCAATTTCCCTTTGCACTGAGCTCCAGCGCAGGGTGGCTGGGAAGCAGAATGCTGCAGGTGTGGCCTCTGCACACCCAGGGGGACACGGCTGGGGCTGGCATTCTGATCTACCACAGAAATAACAGCAGTAAAATGTAATTGCATGTGTTTAATATCATAGATCCCTTTCACAAAAAAACAGTTCTCTCAAAGTGAGAGATTCCTGACAGTGTTCAGATTCTTGTTATTCTTTCATATTCAAACATTTTAAAGTCTTTTTCCTCCTCTTTATCACACAGTGGAAAGAACTTAAGTTGAAAATTAATTTAAAGTGGCTGTGACTTTGTAAAAGCTGCACCAAGTTGCTTTATCAAGTAATAGTTTGTTTTCTAAGTGGTTTAAGCATAATTGAAGTCAAAATAATTTATAGCAGCAACATTTCTGCCATTGAATCCAGA
Source organism: Struthidea cinerea (assembly GCA_013397865.1). Classification (NCBI taxonomy): domain Eukaryota; kingdom Metazoa; phylum Chordata; class Aves; order Passeriformes; family Corcoracidae; genus Struthidea; species Struthidea cinerea. Next base: position 926,057 of record VZTI01005121.1, read on the forward strand.
TCTATTTATAGTCTACAGCATTAAAACTGCAATTAAAAGCTCCAAGCTTGGTTTTAATGGAAGGATCATTCATCTTCCGCTCTCCAATTAACAGAATATAAGTGTATTTTTCACTAAGAAAATTTCTTTCTGTGCTTCTGGAAGTGGTTAACGCTGTATTTGATTTTAGCCACCTATAGGACATCATACCAAAAAAAAAAAAAATCCGTCTTAAAAAGATTTTTGTTGGTGGCCCCTTCATGTCGAACTGAATTCACACTTCAACTTGAAATAGCTCAAATCTACTCTGGCAGTGGCTTGCTTTCATATTTTTGTGTGGATAGAATTTAGGACTTTTTTTAATCACTGAATAACTTTTTCATATCTTCTGCTGGAACAAAGCTGAATATATCTTCTAGTCAGATTTTTCAGACAGGCTGTTCTGAAATAAATGAAGAAAATGCAAACTGTAAAATCTGACTGTGCCTCCCGGTGGCAGCACAGTGCAATTCCTGTCTGCTGGAAGGCAAACTACTGTAACTCCAGTGAGAAATAAATGGATTATGGAGAGTACGTTTAGCTGCGTGAAACCAACATTTTTCTCGGCTCTGAAAGCAATCAGCACCACTTCTAATAGATAAAGAAAGTCAGCATCTTTTCCATTTTGTATGTGGCTTTCATATTTAATGAGATTTTCATCAGTATAAATGTGATTCTTCTGGAATGCTAGCCTGTTTTTACTGTTTTTAAAATATGGCTTATGCATGTAATAATGTCTTGACTCTGAATGTTGCTGAAAATCAGTGCCTATGATGCTGAGAAATAATCTCAGAAATATTTAGCTGCAAAACCAAAAACACTTCATGTAATTATTTTGAAGGGACTTTGTGTTTCCTAAAATTGAGAGGCCAACAGTTTTATCTCAGTATTTGTGAGTGAATAAAAACCACCCAGCTGTTCACGTCTCCTTAGGAGATTCATCCTGCTGCCTCATAAAAATCCTTCAAGCTATGTTCATGTGTGGTGTGAAAATTACTGTCACTTGTGTCCTTTTTGAAGATTAGAGAGTGGAGATTAACTTTCCCAGAGATCGGCAGAGTAACTTGAAGGTCATAAAAAGATCAGACTGGGAGTAATTCTTAGTGCTCCTAGAAGGTGAGATAGTGAGGGGCACGTCCCCGTATGTTCACATTTTCCTTTTGTGTGTGGGCTTGGATTGAGAGGCAACTTGAGTGCCTGCTGCTGCCTCTGATTGTGAGAGCACCAGAACATTAGGGCAGAAAATTTCTACATGTGCCTTGCAACGGGCTCTTCATTGCAAAAATGTGACTTTTCTTGTGTTGCCTCTGACACTTGGGGTGTTTGTTATGAGGCTGTGGCTTTCGTGAGGAGCCTTTCTTTACATGACTGGATTTTGGGTCAGAGAGCCAGGTCCTTCTCTAGTAAAAACTGTGCCTTTATTTGTGCGTGATCAGAAATAATCCCAGTCTTCTGTGGGTGTCTAACACTATGGCAGTAGTCTTGTGTAACGTGTTGGGTCTTTCTGTTTAACAAATCATTTTCTCTGTTTTCCAAAGCCTTTTTTCTTTCTTAATGTCTCTTGCTATACATTTTTTTTCTCCTGATGGTTATGTCCTGCCAACTCTCAATCTCATCATTACACGCTTTGCTGTCTTGTCTTCACTTGAAGTATTTTCTCTGCTGCTAAAAGTTGGCTGACCTTTCAGCTGTTTTGTCCCTCTTAGGTGGGATGGAGGGTTACCCCTTCCCTAGTATACACGCTCTTTTGTTTTTTTTCCACCTCCAAAGTCACTCACTCATCTTTCTGTAGTTGTCACGGGTCACTTTGAGGAGAAATCTTGTGTATAGAAATTATAGCTTTCACTGTAGCTAAAATCTGTTGGTGCTACCAGCAAACTGTTCACAGGGAGGGGCAGTGGAGGAAAATGGCAGATTCTGGTGACTGGAGTCATAAAATGGCATCCCTGATGACAAATATCTGTGTGTCACCTTTGGGCTATGGGATTTTGTTTTCTGCTTGGGAATAGACCAGAATTTGTGCGGAATGACTGACATTTATTGCTATGACAAATACTGACAAAGAAAATTATCTAGGCTTTTTTTTTTTTTGGTTGATTTTTAAAATAAGGTGTTGAGGAAACTTACTTATTATCAAATATGGAAGTAACGGTGCTATATTGTGAAGCTGGTTCATACAGGTCATCCCAAACCTGAAGATGCTGTTCCCTGGTTTTGCTCTTCTGATTTATTATTGATACAGCCCTGTGTGACTCTTTCAGGAGAGGTGATAGTGCAATTGCTGATTTTGGTCCTTTGGAAATCTTTGTGCCATGGAAATCCCAGCTTGTTACCCCTCCTTTTCTTCCACTCTTGCCTATATTTCCTCATTTCTTCTTTCTACTCTCTTTTCCCCCTTATTTTCTTAGTCCCTTCCTAATGCTCTTAGTACCTTCCTGTCGCTTCTGGCAAGTTGTGTCCTGTGGGGTGATGTCCTTGAACATGTGTGGCTCAGACTTGCCTTTTCCCCACCTGCCCTATGGCACTCTCAGGAAGAGGCAGGTGGCTCTCTGGAAACCTTTCAGCCATCCTAACAATCGATGGAAAATTTCACATCAGCAAGGAAGCAGAAGGCAAAACAAGGGCATGGTCACGTAAATGGAAATGCTGAACAAGTAGCAAGTTGGAGAAACAAGCTTTTAAGTGGTGCAGTTAATTTTAATTCTTCTTTACCTTGATGTTCAAAAATATATTTAGAAGCAGGTGTTTGAAGATAAATGTAATATTTAATGATATGCCTGTGGTCCTTGTGAAAGTTAATTACCAGAGCATCCATTAGAGCCAGGAACAACATATGTTTCCTCTGGAGTGCCTTTCTGAACCTGTCTAAACATTTTTATTCTAAGAAAGCCATGCTGGGAAGCCTCTCTAGCATGAGATGTCTCCAGAGAATTGTGGGCTAATTGTGCCTTGCTCAGAAGGCACCCAGTGGGTCCAGCATCTTTATCTGTATGGGGTATTTCTTCTATCTTTTTCAATTTTGTAATTGACTGAGGTTGGTAATTTAGTAATTATCCTTGGTAGCATGTGAAGATAATCAAATTAATTTTGCTGTAAGAATGGTTCCTTTATGAGCTGATGTATTTTTCCTGATACTTTACTTTCCTGATGTGCAATGTGCTATTTCAAATAAACAGTTTTCAAAGGAAAGAATGGAATGGCTGCGCTGGTCCAGCTGTGATTTAAGGATGCATCCCAGGCACAGAGGTGTGACGTGGATTTTGTAGGAGTAACTTGCTGTAGGGCTACCAAAACCACCCCAAACAACAAACCACTCCAAACTGAGCAGTATTAGCTGTCAGTGAGGGCAGTGAATGTGTGCTGGGTATCTGTATCTTTGTTATGGCTTCTCTGGGGGAGGAAGTGTGCTATTAACTCAATTATGTTGCCTTTTCTGGGGGTTGTAGTCGTCTGTGGGGATTTGTCAGACCTTACAAGTTTCTGTTGGACTCCTTAGGTAGCAGTTTTTTCTAATAAACTTCTCACGTTTATCTAGAGCCTCATTGTTTTCATCCTTACTACAACCTAAAGTGACCCTCTGGGGTAATTTTGAACTGCAAAGCAGCTCATGAGTTTGAGGTTATCAGATCATCAAAGTAGTTTTGAAGGAAAGAAATACTCAGAGTGACTGAACTGTGGATTTATTACTAAAGGATAGCTTTCTTTAGGAATGCATGTATTTAGCTGTCAGTATCAGAGCCTGCTATACAGACTTTCAAAGGTGGCTACTTTTTTACTTTCTGAATGAGAATCTGTTAGTGAAATTTGGTTGCCAGCTGCTGGCCCCACTCTTGAAGTGTTAGCTGGAAAGTTATGCTCTTTCAGCAGCCTCTGCAGTTACTTCCATCAGTCCAGTGCAATGAGATGTTCTGAATTTAATTTGATCAAATATTTGTTTTGAATATAGTATTTAGAATCAGGAAGTAAATGAAGCTTTCACAGACACACACACAGTTGAAGGATGTTGCTATTTATTCAGTTTATAAATCAGCCCTGTTTTGAGCTGCTGAATGTAATCCAAACATTGGCAAAGAAAAATAATGATAACATACATCATTGCTGCATAATTTTAAGGCATTTTATAGCCTGGAAAATGTGGTGTATTCTATAAAAGTGACAAATGACACAACACTGTAATAAATAGCCATAGTGTATGCATTGTGAATTGGAGTTTAGATTCAAATGGAAATTCTTTTTCAGCAGAGTGGATGTGAATTCAATTTCAAAGGCTCTCTACACAAATTATTTTGGTTTTCATCTATTAGTCCGTATTCTAATCCATGATGGTGTGCACGTTCTATATTAGTATATAGTATCATATATAAGTACAGTAAAACTTGCATTTAGAAGATACTTGAAATCAGTTACTATGAATGTGACACACGCATGTAAGATATTTAAATGAATCTCCAACAATAAGACAAACTGCCTTGACTTAATTCAGAATGACTTTGATTAATTGCTTGTTTGGAATGTTTGGTTCTTACTGAGTTTGTAAGTGAATGGTTCAGGTATGTGCTGCATCTTTATCATGGTAATTAAGTCCATTGTACTGGAAAAAATCTATTTCCACTTCCACTTAGCATATTATATAAATATTTACAAGGATTGAGTTGTTTGAAACTCTTAATAAAAGGTAGGATGGCTTTTCTGGAAAACAATGTTCCAGTGGTAGTCTTATTAATATCACACAGATGCATCACAGTTAAAGTGCTGCAGTGTTTTTATTATTCAGTGGAAGTGCATTGGTATTTTTCTGGCTACAAAAAATTGTTAGGGGGTGAAAAACTGTAAGCCAGTATTAGCCTGGATACCTCATGGCTAATTAAGCAATGTAATAAGTAAACATAAGGCTCAAATACAAACTGTGGACTTTGCTAAATTATTTCATGAGAAGCTTGACTTATACAATATCATCTAATTATAGTTTGTATGGAATATCTCTGTGACTGCATAGCTCTTCCCAAATGAAAAGTAAACTTTGCCTGCAATTATATTACTGTTTACCAGGCTAAACCAGGTCCTGCTCAGCCTTGAACAAAATTGACTTCTAATGGTGCATCGTGTTCAGGTTCAAAACCTTCCTGCTGTGGCTGCATCAGCTTGAGTTGGTGTTAGTGACACAAAAGCCTTTCAGGTAGAAGAAAAAGGTTCCTGATATTAAACCAGTATGGTTGGGGCCCAACAGAACTTCTCAAGACTCTGCAGTATAACAAATCTGAGAGTGAAATCCTCTTTTTGGAGAATATTTTGCAGAGGAATTGTCACAGCAGGCTGGGCTGTGCCAGACCCAATGGGTGTTCTGCTGGTGGCTGTTGTGAGCAATATTTTTGTCAAGAGAAAGGTACAGATAATCCTGTTATTGTAACTATGGACTTGCCTTTGGAAAACTGGTGCCATATCCCAGAGGTTGCTTAAAACTATGAATCATTATTGTTTGTGCTCTAAAAGAGCTGCCAACCCAGCAATGCCACATAAACTTGTCAAAACTACACCTGCACATTGAGGAATGAAAGTATCAATGAAATAATTACTTGTATGGTATGGAGAACTTATATTTTGGATGAAGCAGTAAAATTAACATTGAAATGACTGATAAAAATCCATCAGAATGTTTAAAGCCTGCCTTTAAAATGTTTGTGATTTAAGCACCCATGTGACTACAGTGATGTGTGGGGATTTTTTTTTTTTTAAGACTTTTTTTGTTTCAATCTAATATAGGAAACTAGAGAAATAACAAAGGGTTTAGGGGATAATTCTCCAAACTGAAACACAATCTGCAAAAGAATAGTACAAAGCATTGTAGAGCACAGAGTTAACAGAAATTTCTCCTGTACTCTGTATCTTATAAATCTTGAAGGAGCGCAGTCTGTGCTAAGGAGGTTATTGCAGGTTTTCAGTGTAGAGGAGTTTAGAAGGCAGAAATTGTCCTATGAAGATGTAAAGCTGCCCATGATTTGAATGCATAGATCCTTAAGGACATGCTGTTCTGAGTTTTGTGACCATTTAAGCTCCAGGTCAGTAAGTCACTTGAACTTGTGCATTATTCAGTTTAAGAGAGCTTATTTGAATGTAAGTAGAGTGCTTTGACTCAAGGCAGAGTATGTGCCCGAGTGTTCCTTGAAATAGGTGTCATTTGTTTGACTTAAAATTACCACAATTTAACAACTTTTTCCCATTTAAAGGCAGTAAAACTCTGCACTTTATGTGCTCGGAGCATGAATTCCTAAGCAGAAGCATCCAACCCGTGTAACAGTGTCCAATGCTTCCCTGACTCGGGAAAGTGAAAACAGTATCCAAATTAGAATCCTTTGGGCTTGAAACTCCAGGAGCTGTTTAAGTTTGGGTTTTTTTCATTCAAGGTTTTATTTTTTTTTTTTTTTTTTTTTTACCTATTGCACTTATTCTACAATGCCAGGGCACCATTAATTTTAACTGTATGTGACAAATTTTATTTACATATTTAAATGTATGTGACAACCGTGAACAGGAAGTAAACCGTGACTGAATAGATTGACTCTAGTGGCCAACTAAAAAGTGCTCTAGAACTGGCTTTTCTTCAGGTAAATAACCAGTTTTGAAGATTATTGGCTCAATAATCTGCAACCTTCAGAGCTGGCTGATGTGGTGTAAATCTCTGGCCTTTCATGCCGTTTTCTGGCAATGCTGACCTGCATTTCAGAACAGATTAAAGGTGGTAACATCCTCCTGGATATGCGGGAGGGCCCTGGCTCTGCTGCTATCTGAGACAAAGCTGCAAAGACAATGTAAGTAACAGAGCAATAGTCTGTATGTGTATATATATATATACATATTTAAGAAAAGCTTTTATGGTAGCAGTTTATCTATAGAGCTATAGTATATCTATATTATGTATTTATCGTTCTTTTTACACACCATTTTTCTCTTTCAAAGAGTATTAAGTTTCTAGAGGGATTCTAATAGTTTTGCTTCTTGTATCTGAACCTGGGAAGATGAACTCAGCTGGGAATTGGGAGATTATTTTTAGAGTACTTCCTGTCGTGTTTCTTCAGCTAAGAGGCAAAAAGGTGCCATGTATCCTGTGTTCCTCCTCGTGTTACTGTTAGAAAAATCATGTAAAACAATGCATTTGGAAAAAAGCTTTTTGTGCTATGTGCAATTACAATACTGAGCTGCTTATCTTCTGTGTGTTTGAGGATTTACAGCAAAAAAAATCATGTGGGTTGAGAGTTAAAGATATCTTTTATTCCTGTAGCTTCAAGTAGTCAGTGAAGTGAAAGTTCATTCATAGTGTACTTTGAAGACTGCTTTCTTCCTTCTGAGATGCTTGTTTGGTGTAAAGTGAGCCATTTTAGTTGTTCATTAAGTATGAAAAAAGAACATATTTTAAATATTGATATTACAGAGTTCCTTTCAAGTAAAGGGAAATTCACCCTGCTACTCTCTTGCTTATACTCTCATAATTTGTCTTGAATAAATGATCAAATGTATTTAAATATGTGCTGAATTATTTTACTTTGGGGAAAAGTCTTCGTGGGATTATTATTCTGCTCCTATTTTTGCTGTCATTGCAATTTAAAATTTTTTTTCAGCTGACAAAGATGTCACTGCGCCCAGATCTTGCAGCTGCATCTCCCCTGATGGCAGGCCTCATTTCAGTTTTTCAAGCAATCCTGACAAATGAAAATGTATTTTAGTACTTCACTTTTTTTGTAACAAACGATTACCTGAAGTGTCCATTAGTGAAAAGCTTTCCAGTTGCTTACAAACCCCTCAGCTGAGCATGAGCAGGGGAGGGTAAGGAGGAAGGTGGCATTTAGATTTCAGGGGTCTGAGATCCACTGTCAGAGCAAACAATACACAAATTAATTTTTAACACTGAGTTAAGATGTTAAAGAGTTGAAATTACTGTTCTCAAACTTTGTGCATCTTGATGCTGTTAAGGGCATCACCACTGCACTGAAGCAGCACATTAAGACAACACATACACTGCTGATACTCAAAAAAATCCAACTAAGTGACAGTAAATGCCCTACCTTTTGTCTGAGGGATTTGTGGGTGGAGGCCAGTGGGAATTATTTAATGCACAGCAAACAGGAAGGACAACAAGAGACTGAAAAAAAGGGCAGAGAAAAGGGCTTAGGTTAAAAAGAAAAGGCCTCTGGGAAATTGGAGGTGATAGTGTGTTGAACTTTGATTTAGTTGCTGCATTCTTGGCAGTAATAGACTTATCTCCACAGTATTCTCTAGGGATATAGGTACAAAGCATGGATTTGTACTGTTTCTAAAGTGGCTTTTTGTGGCTGGACAGTAAATTTAACAGCAGACTTCAGGAGAGGGAATGAAATGATCAAGTGGAGATGCAGTTGAAGATGAGCCCTGTGGTGGAGGAGGAGTGGGGAGCTCTGGGTGCAGGTGACACTGGTGGCTCCAGCAGTGCCATCCCAGGACACTGCACCTGCGTGGGGGGAGGTCTTTACAGTGGGCAGAGGGAGGTACTCATGGAATGCCCTCTGTGGGCCATGGCTGTGCCCTGGTGTGAGGCTGAGCACCCACCCACGGCCTGGAATGTGCCTTTGGGGTGCCCTGGGATGTGCCAGCCTGTCTGCTTGGTGCTGCAACTGCTGCCTGGGGAGCCAGGAGGGGGCAATGGGATTCCTTCAGAAATGCATTCCCAGCCTGAGCTAAAACCTTAGGGTGGACCTACCCAATAGCTGCAACCTGTTATACAGGATGATCCCAATAGCTGCAACCTGTTATACAGGATGATCCCAATAGCTGCAACCTTTTTGTATGGGATGATCCCAATAGCTGTAACCTTTTTGTATGGGATGATAAGTGTTCTGTGGACATCATCCCAATAGGCAACAACCAGAGAACCAAGACAGCTGGAAATAAATTTTAATTTTTTTTTTCTTTTAGCTGTTCTAAGATGTATTATGAGTCAAGTAATGTTAGGCCAGTCATAAGTGACAAACCCCTAATGCATTTATGATGATTTTGTGTTGAGGAGATGCTTTAGGCTAGATACTGTTAAAATAAATATATGCATATATGTTTTTGACTAATAGGGCCCATTTAGATGGGTTTGTTTGTGGAATGCAAGGTTTTTCCTCTTAAATGTTACTTTAAATTGCTTGTGTGGGAATGAAAAATCTTGTTACCTTCACTTGAATCAGGTAACTTTTAATATCTTTAAATTGCTACTCTATACTGACTTGAATTGTAAGGATGAGATTAAAATAACTTCCTATAATGACAGAAGGTAGTTTAACATTTATAGGCCCTCAGTCATTCTGCCTTATGAAGAAAATGCATTTTATCCCTTTGATTTTTTTTTTTTAAAAACTGTGATGTGATGGAGTTTGGTTTGGCTGATTCATTTTGGTTCTCATGTTTCTCATGGAGGAGAGAATCACCATGATAAATGGATATTTTATGGATTTGATGAATGGTTACTTCCTATTCCATATAATTATCAGGCTGTAGTTTCAATGAAAGATGCTGGGAAATGGAACTTTTCACTTCAGATAACCATCCACCCTGTCTGGCAAGAAAAATGGATCTCCATTTTCAACATATTACTGTGGATCAAGGCCAGTGGAGGGAGGGCACCTTTTTGTAGGTTGTGAAGGATAGGATGGATTTGAAAAAGTGCCTGTCTAAATGAAGTTGTGATGAAATTCTGAACGAAAAAAAACCACATACAGGCAATGTTGAGAAACTGGATTATTTAAGAAAGCTGATTTTAATACATATCCATCAGGGAAAGGATCAGTGTTTATAAAAAGCACCCAAATGTAGTGGCTCATTCCTGATCCTGTATGTCAGGAACGTGTCAGGAAATGTTAACAAGGATTAATTCAGGAAGAATAAAATGAATATTTCTGTCTTAAACTAGTTTAAAAACAGTCATCTATGATTTTATTATTAAAGGTCCATGTTTCTAATTTTCAGTTTCTTTCTGAAAAGACTTGTGTTGTAGTGCCAATTGGCTATTTTATGGCATTAAAAACAGGAGAAGTCAGGTAACAGCTTTGCCAGTGTTTACCTCTTGTTATAAATCCTGTTAGAATTATAAGCAGATTGGCTTTTGCAAAGTTTAGGGAAAAGTTCTGTTCTAGAGAATTGTGACAAGACTCACAAGAGTTGATGTTCACCTCTCCTCTGTTAAGAACCATTAGAAAAGATAGATGAAACACTTTTGTCCAAACTTAGTGGTTTTTTTTTTCAAATGCTGTCTTGTGACTTAAGATTTTCTGCAATATAAAAAAAAAATTGGAACATGTATTAATTTATCAATTTGTGCGGACTGAGAGAAGTGCTGTGTTGGAGCTCCACCAATTTTGTTATGGTGAATGGGAATGGACTGTCAGTGTCTTTGGCATTACCTAGTCATTTCCACATAGATATTAATTTTAAGCCACCTCTATATTTAACTGCAGCTTAAAAAGTAATAACTTTTTTCTTTAATTTTTCAGCTTGTTTTCTTAAAGCATACTTAGAACAAATCCAAATGAACAAATCCTACTTTTTTTGTTTTCCAACCACATGAGAGGAGGGAATGTTTCCTCTTTTCAAATTCCCCTTTCATTCTTTTAAGGATTGGATGTAAAAAAACTGCAGAAAATAATCTATTCTTGGTACTACTCTACTTGCTCAAAGGACCACTACCCACTCTGTGGAATGTACCTGTATGTAAGCAGAGGGAGATGAGGGGTGAAATGAAGATTGTACGTGAAAATTATTTTTTAAATGCTTTTCTTAGTGACTGGTATTTAGAAATGTAAAAAATATCTTTACTCATAAATTCTGCTGCCAGATGTGAAAGTTTTATGCACGTGAAGAAAGAAGGTTTAACATGTGGTGGTTCAGTGAGACACAGCTGCCACAGGGGATGGAGAGGTGGAATGGAACTGTTTGGATCAACAGCTCTCCTGCCATGTGGTAAATCTTCATGCAGGACTTACAAGTAAACATTTGTGGCTTAAAAATATCCAGCTGCAAGCAGTTGGTGATTTGTACCATGGAAGAGCTTATGGTTTTCAGCAATAGGTGGTCAAGAAAAACCCATGAGGAGGATAACTATTTATAATCATTTTTTGCTGGCAGTCCCCAGGCATGTGCTGAGATCACGGAGCAATTATTTCCATTAGCTGGGACACCACAGGGGCCTGTTCTCCTGGGACTTCACACCCTGAGGATGAGTTTGAGTATTGATTTCCTCATCAGTGATAAAGAGAGAACCTAGGATGCAGCTTTTCAGCAGGAGCATTTCTGCTGATCCTTCCTGCAAAAGATGGGAAATTTGTTGCCAGATTTTGTTGGGACTCACATAAGTCCAGAACATGTTGGGGTAAGCACAAACTGACTGATGGACATCACGGGGACCATGTCTATGTGTAGAACTTAGCCTGATTTTCAGGCTGCTTCTATACTTTTATTTTAAGCATAGATGGAACAGAAAAGTCCACACTGAAGTGTTGAAAAGGAATTAGGGTGTGATGTTGCAGTAAATTGAAATTTATTTCTATCAGAGGAGAAAAAAAATCAGTGATAAACTTTGATATCTGTACTAGAGATACAGTTCTACAGATGAAGCTTAAGGCTATAGTTCCAACATGAATTTATAAAAAAGCCCCTCACTTATCATGTAACAATAATTATCTTAGTTCAAGTATTTAATTAAACTTCAGTTTGAATAAACTAAATGAGATAATTTTGACCTTATGATAATATAAAGCACATATTAAGTTGAATGAGTTTGTTTAAAAATTATAACAATTACATGAAAAGGACAAAAAAACCCCATAGCTTCTGTTATATTCTTTATAGAATAGTGTATGAACTGAGATAAATTGCAGTTGCAGAATTTGTTGTTGTGGTGTGTGTTTTGATGAAAAGTTGGAAAAGAGTTTTTTCAACTTGAAGTTATCTTTGTGTTTCTTTCGTGATAATGACAAACGTGCTGGAACTCTTGTTCGAATGGAAACTGAGTGACTAATCATCTGAAATTTCTATTAGTATTAATTTATATTTTTGCAGGAATTCAGTTATGTAGAGGTTCTGTTTTCAGGGGGAGTGTAGTGGTGGATGATTTTACTCACATGAGTGTGTGTTCCTCTCGTGTTCTGTGGATTCTGAGGAAATGAAACAATCTGCAGTGAGGAGGAAAGAAATGGCTGTAGTGGTGATATGATCAGGAGGATCATGCTTGCTGTACACTGAGGAGCACGTTTTCTGCAGCCTTTGTGGAAGATGTGGGAAAGAGGGATTTAAGGGATAACAGTTATGCATGTTTTCTAACGTAAATTAACATCACTGTCTTCAGACCTCAGTGCGGCTTTGTCAAGTCCACATAAACCTGTTTACCACAGTCTGGATATTAAAATCTGATGCTGCAGGTGTGCATCAGTGGTTGTTTTGCATCACAGTCTCAATATTCTGTTTGTTGATGGAAGAGCTGCTGATCCTGCCGGGGTTCCATGCGCTGGCATCCTTCCCCCACTAGGGTGTACAAACAGCCTGTGCAACTCCAGGCGATGGCAGAGACAGGATTTAAATTCTGCATACCCTTCTCTAGTAACAAGCCAGCCCAAATTAATCATTTTTCTCTAAAACAAGCAAGCAGATGGAAAGATGTTGATTTCTGAGGCAGAAATTGCTCAAACAAAATCTAGAAAGCATCGCGTTTTGGGGGAAATTAAAAGCGTATATTTCAGTCTCCACAGCCCCTGGAAACTTGATGTATTGTAAATGTTACCCTGCATTTCGAATCTCTTGAAAGCTGCCATCTATTATGATGAGATTAAAGGGCTGAGAGCCTCATTCAAGTAAATCTCATACGAATTTAATTTGAGTGGATCCCTTAAACGTGTTGAGTAGGATACTTAAATGGTAGATATCTAGCTATATGTAAAGGAGTCCCAATCATTGTTCCCCTACTGGAGTTCACCTGAATATTTTAATGATAGATAGGATAGGAACTACAGCTGGAATGTGTAACAGCAAAGTCCTCACAAATGACTACTGATTTGGTGACTGGAATATCTATTTCCCTGTAGGTGCTAAAAAGCTAGAAGCGGAGAAATTCTTCAGCCTTTTCTCAATATTCTGTGAGCAGACTGTCTTTCCTATGTAAACTATTTTAAACAAGGTCACAGTTTCATAAACTTCTTGCACTTGCAGGCTGTTTTGCAAGATTGTTATGGCTTTGACTTTGTAAATATTTTGGAATAGGTATCTTAAGACTTGGCCAATCCCCTCAAGGGGTGGATGGCCGAGGAACCAATTACCTATTGCCACTCAACACACTTTTGCGATCTATCCTATAAAAGTAGTTAGAAAATTATTAAAGCACTTCCACTTGTTCATAAGCCTGGACTCTGTGTCGTTTTCTTTGCCCGTCTTGGACGTGATGGCGATATTTCCCCAGCTTAAGTTCTGTTTAAAGGCTTACTTCCCAGAGGATCCTTATTTTACAGTTTGATCTGAACCAGTCTGCTTGAGCACATAGTAGTGAGATGGTAACTGGCTGCATCCTGTGTTCCTACATCCTTTACTCAGGGAGACTCTGCCTTCTAGTGCCTCATACTCTTGCACTCTGTAGCTTTGCTGGGGAGCTTGTAAACTTTACTGGGATTTTCTGCTGGGAAAATCTGTGCCCAGATTCTGATACTGGCTCTGTCTGAGCAAGCCCAAGTGACTGCCTTGGACAGGTAAATGGAGATGTGTCGCTGTGACCTACCGAGAACGGCGAGTAATGACACAATCCAAGTTCAGGAAGAAAGTGGTTATTTAATTAATTATAATTTGATTTATATAATATGGTTCCCAAAGATGACAGGAGGTCACTGGATCTTGGACCAGCCACCCCCTGTCCCATTGGCCAAAGCTCACAACACCTACTTCAAAATATTATTTCACTGTGTACAACAACAACTCTGAAAAACAGATCCCAGGTGCACAGATAAAGAACCAGTTTACAAAAACCCATAGCAGTGTTTTTCATAGCTTTCATGAGAAACACAGAGCTCTCACAGAATGCTGCAGAAAGCTGAAAAATTTCTCTGCCAAAGCTTTTCAGCGTCTACCGAGATGTGTGCTGTAAGATACTCAGAAGGAGTGGTGGGGAATATGGGACCTGAGCTGATGGGAAGGTGCTGTGGGAGCAGGAGGAAAGGGAATACAATGTGCTGTTGGTCTGTTCAGCCTTCTCAGGCCACTTGCCTGCTTGAGTTGAGACGATATTTTTATGCAAAAGACCTGCATTTTTTGTGCCCTATGCCCAGACCTACTATGTTGTTTTGTTGTGTTTTTTTTTTCCTGATGTTTTATGCATCTAAACTGAGCACTTTAATGATTTATGGTTATCTGTCTTTCCTGATGTATGGCTTAATTTAGCACATTCAAATTCAACACCAGTGTGTGGCCTAAACACTTGAAAGCTATTTAGAAGCAAGAAAACTGAATTATAACACATCTGCTTTTCTGTCAGGAATTTTGTGATTAGTCACACGAAGACACTTGAACATTGAGGTCAGCCTTCATGATTTGAGGAGGAACAGGAGTTGAGAGTGCAGTGTAATGGGTCTGGTTGCACAGTTTTTGGAATTCATTATCAGCTCATTATTTTAAGCCGATAACTGGTACTCCAGCTGAAAAATCCAGCTAGGGAGATGCGAAAGGCATAAATAAAAATGTGCGGAATGCCGCTTTGCACTTTATTTCCCAGCTGGAAAGAAATATTTACACTTTGGAGCAGAGCTGTGAGCTTACTTGAGGTAGCAATGGAATAAATCAAATAACGTGATGGAGAGGTTGGGAGAGAGGTGAAGTACAAATTCTCAAACTGAAGCTTTTGTCATCTTGGGGAGACGATTTGTGCACCTTTCCTTGTGTCCCAGCCCTACCTGTTCCTGTTCTGGGACAGCTTTTTGTTGCTGCTGTGAAACGGGTTCTCCCAGAAACCAAGGGCAGCCTAACTAACAGCAACACACACGGCTTCATTTTATATTGGAGAAAATCTCAGTTCAGTTTTCCACCTGAAGACAGGCCCATGGTGTTGAGGGTCCTTTTCTGGCTCTCCCCATCCTTGCTGGGGAGGACTAGTGGCCTCTATCCAAGGCAGGAGTAAGAGATGAGAAGCTGGGAAGCATTGAAGCGTATTGCAGAGAATGAAGAAAATAAGAATCTTAAGGGGAGAGGCACACACCACAGGTTTGTTCAGCTAATCCACACACTGCCATTTTTCCAAGGGAATAGGATGGATGCAATCAATTGACTGTTAATTTAATTATACATGCTCGGAGTGTTAATATTCTTAGTTTACCTTCTCATCTACAAAACAAATACAGCTTACTATTAAATTACCCCTGAAGATTAAGGCAGCTGTCTGTAGTGCTCTCTGCTTGGGAATGCATGACTGCATGTATGATAATGTGGTTTTCAAGAAGAATGTAGTAAATATGCAAATTCTTCTTTTTTTGCAGCATTTCTTAACTTTTGAGATTTGACTGTGTTAAATGTGTCAAAGTAATTTATTTTTGATCAGTCCTCTCCATCTATGACTGTCACAGTTGACATTCCTGGCTGATTGCAGATACAGTTCTGCACCACCGTCTTGTCCAGCCCTGCTTTGCTTCATACAGAGCTCAAACTCTTGGGGGAAAAGCCCCTCTGCCTCTTTTGTATTTGGAAATTCCTCACCACAGCAGGGTCTCTGGACGAATAAGGGAACGTTCTCCCTTCCCAAGCTTTGTTTCATCCTTGTCTGCATGCTGTGTGGTCCAGCTGGCTGTGTGGGAGGTGGGCACTCATCAGGTGGGTGAGAAGAGATGGAGCACTCGCATTTGGAAGAAATTGTAGCTCAGACGTGCTGGCTGAACTTGCCTGTGCACTCATTTAGCCATGACCACCAGAATTTAAGTCTGGGCTTGTATCTCTGGGAAGTATTTTTAGGTGCTTGTGTAGTGATTTCTGCCCTCCCACCCCTTGTTGACATTTATTAGGAGACTTTTTTCTTAATTAAGAAAGCTTCCTGATAGTGCTTTCCAGATGTAGCTTCCTAGTGCTTTTCTTTAATTGTCTTCAAGGTAGAGTTTTCTGATCCTGCTTCTCAGGTGTGGCCTTCTAATTGCTTTTCCTTAATCACACAATTTGCATGCAGCTGTAAGGTTGCTTGAGTAAGTCATGTACACATTTTTGGTTTAATTTCTTTAGAATTCATTTTACACTGCCATGATTCATTAAAATAAAAACATCTGAAAGTAGCTTGTGATTAACTTACTACTTTCTAAATAGCAGTGACATTGTTTCTAATGCTGGCAATTTTTAAATTTAATTCTTCAATTCTTTTCAGGCTATAACAATACCTGAACCTGTATTTTTGCTATAATGTAAGCAAAGGTGTTGAGAACCTCCCAAATAAAATCATGACACAAATTGCCAGAGTAATGTCTTTATTTCCTGTCTCCTGTCACAAGGTCAGAGTTGCAGGTGTTGGCTCTGGTTAACATTATTAGCAAGGATCTCTGGATAATGTTGTTATTTTTTGGCTATTTTTTACAGCATGTCAGATGAAAAAGAATATGAAAGAGAAGAAAATGTTATATGAGAACTCTTAGAATGAGTTGTACGTACATGTATAAACAGTTAATAAATAAGTAGTTGATATAATAAGTGATTATTCAGCAGATGCTTCTGGTTTTGTCTGACTAGTGAAATTTATCTTTTGCAAATATATAATTCATCACAACTCCACAAATACATTATCTTTTGCTGTTTCACCTTATGAAATAGTTTGAAACCTTGGGGACACAGGAGAATATCACTTTATTACTTCTTATTTTATAGGCAAGAGAAAAAGACAGGTTTCTTCACATTCATTTTTCTTGCCAACAGGTCAAACAAGAAATACTTCTTGCTTATTTTTGTTAGATTTAATTTTTGGGTGAGGAGTTATTGCATTGCTAAGCACTAATAACAAGCATTTATGGCCGTGGTAAATAGGCTTAGGACGATGGATCACAGCAAGAAAACTCCTTTCTTGAATGGTGGTGGATGGAATCATGGGGACAGGCAGCACATGGTTTTTTCTCATGCTGTGCTGTGGAGTGGGGCTGTGTAAGGCAGAGTCCTGCCTGGGGTATCAGTGTGCTTTCAAGTTCTCCAATCCCAAATTTCTCTGATAACAGCCAAGATCTGAGTGCAGGTCCAGCCAGATCTGATTTAAGATGTAAGGTGTATTCTGCTATTGTCTTGAAATGAAAAAGTAGTCTGGGAGAAATTGAAAATTGTTTGGGAGATGCCTGTTTAAAATGCCCTTTTTCAAAACTTACTTTTAGACCCAGAACCTCTTCCTGAGTATTAAAATGTGCAAGTAATAGCATTCGTTAATCTTGGAAGAGCAAGCTCAGCCAGAGGATTGAAGATTTGGAAGAGGTAGGATCCTTTCATATAGACAGAATATAAATAAAATTCTTTCAGAGTTCATGAACCAAACCATCACAAATCAGAAAGCCTCTGAAAGGAACTTAGACTCTGAGTGTCGTGCAAGACTGGGAAGCAAATAGAACCCTTGAAAAACAGCGATTAAAGTCCCTGCATTTGACCAGCCCATATCCATGGGCACAGCAGAGCCTGGATTAAACTCCTCAAATTTCAAGAAGGCCCTCTCTTCCAGGTGAAATCTTTATAGTCTTTGCTGCATAATTGTGCCTGGGTTATATTATTTTGCGCTGAGAATGACCACAGCCTGTATTACTCTATAATTGTTGTAGAATTTATTGAAAAAGAGTTTTTGGCTTCAGTGTTGCCCCTCAGTGCCAACTGGTGGTCTTGTGGATTTATTTATGTGTGGTAAGTACTTTATCCTGGTGTTATTTAACTTGTGCTCTGAGCTGTTGAAATATAGGTCTACTTTTATATCAGTATCTCAAAGGAGCATATTCTTTAATTCAACAGAGAAAAGGCTTAATAAACTCCCAGTGATCAGAATTTAATTGAATTTGCTCAGATAGAAAAAAACATTAAATGAATAGAAAAAAAAAAAGGAAATATAATACCAAAAAATTAAGCTTTCAGAAATAAATTTTGAATTAGACCCTAAATAACATTTTTATCGTCTTCCCATTATTAATTAAAAAGGAAATCAGATTTAAATGGGTTATAGAGTGATCTGAATGTGGGAAGCTTGCTGCTGTGGCCTTGTGCTGCAGGAAGGGAGCAGCAGGGACAGACACCAGGTGGGTCCAGAATGTGCATTGCACAGACTGAGCCTAAAGTTGTTCTTGATACTTTTACCTTTATACAAAGTGCCCTTTTCTTACACTCCCACTTTTGGAATAAATACTGGGAATACACTGGCAGAGTTATACTGGATAGAACCTTATGAACTTATAAAGTTGTCTCTTAGTATTTATGCACAAAAAATTGGAATATGCAGGGTTTGATTTTTGTGGGTTTAAAATGCTTTTAATAGTATTGTCTAATTGATGTATTAGTTGCATTTGCGGGCTGCTAATTTAATTGGAGGGAAAAAAAGTCTAATAGAGCACTTCCGTTTTTCTTGTCAACATAAAAGAGATGCTTGAAATAGATGTGCTAAGAATATTGCATGACTGAAAATTAGGTCTCATTTTATTAATGGAATTATTGATTTTGATGCATGGCTAGGCATGGTGGTAAGTGTATGGAGAATTGCGTTCTTTAGGTAAAATTGGACGGGTAATAAATGAATCTCTTGTAATAACTCAAGTAACTTGACAAATTAGCGTGGTGTAGTTAGAAATGTTTGTAAATAGCCACACTGTGTTTGTCCCTGAAGTTTGTCCCTGACCGTGGTCTTGCTCGTATTTTTCCTAAGCCTCTCGACCAAGGCACATAAAGACATTAGGAAATGTAGAAATAACTCTGCCTCCTAGTATTTCATTCTACCATCCCAACAAACTCTTTATGCATGTGCCTAATTTAATAATAACAGTGGTTCCCTTGAAGATTTTTTTTTTAATGCTTTGCTAGATTAACAAATCTACATGCTGCTCCAAATGTGCCTTAGTTTTAAATGCTGAATCTTTTTTTTAGTGTGTATTGACAATTACTGGTTTTTGCACATTGCAAAAGGTGCAAATTTACAGCAGCGTGGAGTAAGCCTTTGTAATATGAACCTGTGTGAACCAGTGCAAGAAGCTGTAATATCTGTAGTTCATAGCATTTTGCTGTCATTTTGGATTGAGAATAGATTTGGGCCTCAGTTTTGGAGGACAGAAGTGTAAATCATTCCTTGCCTAAGTCCTTGTGGGTGTTGCATAATGTAATATCTGAGCCGGCACATACTGGGTGAGATGCATGAAGGATTCTTGCTGTATGCTGCAGTGATAAGGGGCTGTGTTCGGTTTTAAGCATCACATTCCCTAAAAGGCACAGGGAACAGAGAATTTGGGCGAGGCCAACAGCTACAAGTGTTTAAACAGTGAAAGAACTGTTGCTTATTAGGTGTCAGTGGGGAGGTGAAGCAAGACACATCTCCAGTTCTAAAACCTACAAGTGTTGATGAGACAGAGGGTAATTGGATTAAATTTAAGTGTGGGAGACTCTGAAAACCTTCCTGTTAACACTGAGGATAGTGAATCATGAATAGGTTCCATGGGAAGGCTGTAAAGTCTGCCACTGGACTGGAGAAGTCACACAGGTATGGACAGCAGGGATTGGACTGAGTGACCCCTTTTTTTTTAATTATTATTTGCAGATAGCAGATTGTGAACATTGCTGTTTTGCTGGGGGAATGCCTGTGGGTTAGAGTGGGATCTCAGCATGCAGCACTGAGTTAGGAGCCACTGAATTTTATTACTGCTTGGTGTATACTTTGGGTTTCCTAATTCTGTATCTGCTGCTCAGTGCAATTCTGCCCCAGCTGTGTTTAAATCTGTAGTGGTGGTACAGAACTGCTGAAAGCAAAATCTGTGTTTTAATTTGGCTGAAAACAAGCCTGGTTGCCATGAAATGCTCATGTTGGGTGGTTCTCAACTGAAACGGGTCTATGGCCTCAAGTTTTGGGGTCAGAGTGTGGCACTGGCTACACTGAGCCTGCTCTCACTGAAGACGCTGGAAGCAGAAACAGCCCAGGGCTGTTGCTTTTCAAAACCTGCCATACTTTGGGCTTGCCCGTGGTCCATGCTGTGCTTTGGAGTGCCATACGTAGATTTTTGAGCTAGTTAACAACCCAGCTTTGGAGCTAAAATCAGGCAGAGCGAAGCTGTGGCTGAGCTGCTGGATCCTGCAGGGAGCTGGGATAATTACCTCGAGCGTAATAGTGAGAAAATCCAGTTACAGCTTCAGGTCCTGAACTGAGAACACAGTGCTGCACTGAGCTGCCTGGTGGTACTGCCATAAGTCTGAACTCCTGTTTTGCCTTGGTCTTTTATAGCTTTTAAATTCCCCCTTTATTATTTTCTGTTTGAAGATGACCTGAGGTTTTAGTACTTTCTGTCTTCTAATGCCTGGGGAATTTGTCTGCCAAAAGGAAAAGCAGCATTAAAATAAGACACAGTTGTAGCAACTTCACCGTTCGCTGGACTAGGAAATGCTAAATATGAAACTAAAACCCAACCAGTTCTCTTTAACAATAAAGTATATTCTTCTGAGAAATATATTAGGTGTATTTTAGCAATAACTTTTGGAATATTTAATTTTAATGCTAACCGTAACTGTGATTTTCAATGTCTCCTGGTGCAATTTTTCTCTGTGAACAACTATTCATTACAGCCTGCTACTCCGTGATGTATATTATGACATAAACTTCAAAATGTAATATACACACAGACGTTTCAAGTGCAGTAATTCTGGAGTCTCAGTGTTTGGTTATCTTTAGTTTCACACGCTTGTAACAGCAAAACCTAATGGCTGTATAAAAAAAATTCTGAACATGTAAAACCTCAGTGGAAAACACATGGATTGCAGTTGATGAATTGGGGATAACTTTTGAAACTCAACTTACGGTGAGTTTGGAGGGGAGCGAGTTTCTCTGGGCCACTTGTAGAGGGGTATTTAGTGCGAATCCAACTATTTAGAAGTAGCAAACAAATTATCTACAGGGAGGAATCAAGCTATGAGGATTCTTGGTCTGTTTCTTGGTGGGTTGTTATTTACCCTGTAGTGGTTTAGGGTTTATTTTATGTAGTTTAGGGTTATTGCAGTAGAAACAAAAGGTGGAGTGGAGTGGATTTGTGGGAGCAGTGCAGAGGGTGTGTGTGCAAGTTTGTCTCTTTGCTCAACTACAAGTGTAACTCCCGAGACCATGATCGTGTGCCCTCCGTGCACAGCACTTCCACAGTCTACCCAGAGGATGTATTCCAACTGAAACCCTTTCTAACCTCTGTTCTCTTGACAAACATCTGCATTGCTAAGGGTGGGAACAGGAAAAAAGTTTGCACGTTCTACATCTCTTTCAGTGTTGCTTAAGTTGCTTTAAGCAATCTTTTGTTTTCTCCCCTATGATTTCCCCGGCAGATTCTTTTTCTTCTCTCTTGCTCTGCAGCTGCAACCCCCATCGAGGCTGCTCCGTGGTTCTTTGAGATACTTTTACCTTCTGGTTAATTTTTCCTTGTTTTCTTTTCCCTTCAGATCCCCATTTCCCCCTACTACCTGTAGCATAAACACTTGCTTCTGTCACCTGAAGCTCTGTTCCTCGCAAAGGAAGGCAGAATTGTCTTTCCCTTCCCTGACACACTGTCAATCTTTATCTTCTTCCAAGGTCTTTCACGTGATCTTTTTTCCTTGCAGATCTTGGCTTTTCTTACACCTGCCCGGGGTTTCTTTCCTTATTGCCGTGGTTTAATACCAGCTTTTCTCCAGGAAGCTGTCTTTGCTTCCCACTGCTCTCCTGCTTTGCCTCTGTCCCCTGTGCAGTGCTGCTCAAGGAGCTGAGCTGACCAGTGACATCCCCTCCCCCTGGCATCTTGGAAACTCTGCAACGCCCTTTTCTGGGAGTTGGGTTTGTCCGTATATAATTGATGTACTCAGGGCTGTAGCTAAGCTAAGCACAGCCTGACGTAAAAATAAAGGAGACATGGAAACATGAAAGTCATGGAAAAACTTTAAAAATGTGACCCTGTGCATCCAAAAATGGGAGGCTTTTGTTCGTTCTATGTTGTAATGATGTGTGTGCTGGTAACCATATACGGTGATTTTTATTTAAAGAAAAAGGTATTTGAATTACTACAAAAAAGCAAGGCCTGCCACCCAACCCATGGTAAATGTAGTAGAACACTTTTATAAGGTTTCCTGGCTAAAGCAAAAGTCTATTTTAAAGTTATTAAAGTTCTATAATGAGCTAGCTTTCTAAGCTCACCGATAAAAGTACCATATTCTGTGGCTCAGTGTAATAATTCAGTGAAATTAACCAAGTAAGTGGTCAATGAAGCAAATGATTAAAAAGCAGAAGATTGAAAAATGAAGATTAAGAAGGGAAAAATTTGCATTTTCTATTACTGTACATTTTGTAGGTCATAATTAAAGTCCCCCACATAAAGAGTAAAAACACCCTTATAAAATGTACAAAATTATGTAGGGGTGCTTACATCTTTGCCTCCTGTGTCAAGCTATGTATGTCTTGGTAACTTTAAAAGGCTTAAAACAATTAAAGGAGGATTTGCAAACAAGGAAAAAAGGGGAATAGATTTTTAAATGGTCTTAAGCAGCTATTCCAGCTTTTCTGCCTTTCTGCTGGTTTGTTTGGGGGTTTTGTTTGTTTGGGTTTTGTTTTTTTGTTTTTATCTGTCTCTGGGAGTGCTAATTGATTATCTTGTGCATTAAGCAGATATTTACAGTGAGGTTCACAGACCATATTTAAGCATTTTAAGGCCATGTTCAGCCCTGATATCTTCAAACTCTTTGCAGCGTTGGTGGCTGTGCTTGTGTGAATAGAGCAGCTGCTGAAGGGGAAGGAAGAGAGACAGAGATCCTGCCAGAGGGGAAGGAAGAGAGACAGAGATCCTGCCAGAGGGGATGTCAGTGGAGATGTTTGGAAGTTAGCAGGAGCTGTAACTTGACAGCCTGGGCTATTTCTTTTAAAATTTTGGTGGTGTTAGATATCGTTGTCACTCAGAAAATTCATTTTGACTTCCCAATGCTGGTGGTGATAAGAAACAACTTAGAGACCCTCAGATGGGCATCAGTGTCATTTGTTGGCTGTGCTACATTTGACCTCATGCAAAGACACTGCTGCAGGCTTGGTTCACATCATCTTTTGGTGTTGTCTCCTTCCAGTGACACCTCTGTCTGGATGTTTGTTTCCATCCCCTGGCTGGAATACCCGTAACTTTATGTACTTTGCACCAAGAGAAATTTTTAACCCTGTGCACAGATTAATGGCCTGGATTGTATCAGTGCAGGCTTCCTCAATTCCTACTGGTGCCAGTGGAAACCGTTTGAGTTTAACAGTGCTGAATATCAAGCCATTAACTTTGAACATGTAAACAATTGTCCTCAGGCAGTTGGGTGTAAATGTAATGGCTTGAGTCTTGTAACACTAATTCTATCACCAATTAAGGGCTATTACTCAATAATTTTGGCATTATTAAATTCTTTTAACTAATATTTACCAATATTTCATCACTATAGGCATTAGACAGGGAGTCTTTGAAAGTCTCAGAGTATTCAGTTTTCATAATTAAGTATGATTTTTGCAGTTACCTTTAATATCCCAACTTGGGGACCTCAATTGAATCTAATTCTGTTTCAATTGAAAATAAGATATTCCACCGACCAAAGCTGTACATCAGGGCTCATTACTAAAGCAGCTCATTATTTTTAATGAGTAACTTCATTA
Source organism: Struthidea cinerea (assembly GCA_013397865.1). Lineage (NCBI taxonomy): Eukaryota > Metazoa > Chordata > Aves > Passeriformes > Corcoracidae > Struthidea > Struthidea cinerea. Next base: position 949,923 of record VZTI01005121.1, read on the forward strand.
TATCTGATTCTGCAGAGAACAAGACATGATTCCATCAATGCTGAGAAGCTCGTTAAACTTTGGTAGCCAGCAGCATATGACTAACAGTCTGAATTGGGCAACAAAAATGTGTAGGGTTAAAAAAAACCAATCCCTTAGGATTCTAACCCATCTCCACAGGTGAGTGGGTCTGCAAAAGAATTTTCTAGTTCTTTTCTGTTGGTAGCAACTTTGTTGGGCTGGAATAGTTGGATATTCCTTTTGTGGTTATGTATTCCACCTTTCAAGTGGTCTGTTCTAGGAAAGGAATGGCATCCAAAATTCACAACAGAACATAATTTTTCAGGGAAGTTCTACTCTGAAGAAGGAGGTAACAGCACATTCCTGCCAGTCTCAGTGCCTGCTGGGAGTGTTACAATATGTGTTCTGTTCCCTAATGCAGCATTTTTGTGTTGGGGCTCTGAATTAGCTCACAAATGTGTAAAATTGTCTTACCTGACAACTTCCTGGGGAGGGTACAAATTAGCAAGGCCTCAGGTAAACATGGTGTCAGTGCAGCCCAGAGCAGGTGTTTGTGTGCTCCTGGCAGCAGCTCGGTGCTGTTCTGCTGCTCTGGATCTGCTGGGGATCTCCTGTGGAGGCGCAGTAGCTCTGTGCTGGGAGGAAGAGTCTGTGATTGCATCTCTGCTCCTGGATTTCCATTAATGCATGTTTAAAAAGCAACAGGTATTATTAAACAGTGAGGATATCGTCAGAAAATGTGCTTACCTATAAGTCTGATCAGCCTTTTTGTGTCTTCTTGGACACACAAGCTATTTAATTCAAAATTTGCATTTTCCACTAAATTTTTTAGGGACTTTTAGCTTATTTCTTAGTGCCTAGGGTCAGAAAATTGATGATGTAGCATCTCTGGCTTTGATGCTCCAGCCCTAGTCAGTGTTTTAATAAAAAGTTGGCCAGTGGAATAGAGAAGACACTCAGTAAATTTGGAGGTAGCGTTTGAACTGAATTTGCTTATGTTGGAAGAATCTCCTGAAAAATCAGAGAGAGTACAAAAAAAACAGTGACATGGTCTAAAATCATCAAGATGAGAACCACAGTAAACACAATTGTGTGCTGTATTTGGAAAGGTGGAGCTAAATGACCTAATAGAAGATGGGGAGAACTTGGTAGGAAGCAATAGAATGGAAATTCACGAGGGTGTGAGCAGAAAACAGGCTACATGTACTTCAATAGTTTAATGATGATCAAAAAAGGAGGCCTGATACTGGCCAGGCTCTTTCCACAAATGGCAAAGCTTCTCCATGTTTGGGTAGAAGTTTTGTGTACTTTTCAGTGAAATAGGAAAAAAAACTTGTGCCTCTCACTTCTGCTGCCTCTTGTGTCATTTTACATTCCTGGAATCAGTAACTGAAACAAAAACAGAGAAGAGCTTTTGTTACTGCTGTGAGTGGACTGTTTCTAAACCATCCGCCTCATCCCGCTACTTAGATGGTTGATAAAGCAAAACTCAAAGCATTTCCTGTGCAATGCATTTAGAATTCTACTTTTCCCATTTTGAGGAGGCTTTCTGTTGCAAAGATGTTGATGCAGTGTGTGAGCATTCCAAAATCAGAGTTAATCTTGCAGTACTGATAATTGCAATAGTGGAACCACTGTGTTAAACTTTTGTGGAGGGCAACTTTTCTGAAGTCTCGAGTGCTCCTGAGGCACTGAGCTTAAGTCCCATCTAATCTATCAAAATCCTGCTTTAGTGTTACTGAAGTTGACATAATTATCATTATTATTTTTATTATTTCTTGCTATCTGCAATTTCACACATCAGTTTAGACTGAGAAGTGTGCTGGAATCTCATTGGCTTTTGACAACAACAGAGTCAAACCCTTATTACATTGGCTGCAGTGTCTGTCAGTGCAGTTTTGTGATTTGCTTTCTGTGGCTGGAATTAATCACTGGCCACTGGTGATGCAGTGTTTGTTTGTCACATACATGAAATTTTAATGCAAATCCCTCAAAGCAGGTAAAAACCAACAGGAGAACTACATGAGAGTATTCTTGCATAAAGAAGAATCAGGTTTACTTCCTACCTCACAGGTATGCTTTCACTTTCTTTGAACTTCAGTTGCCTTTGTTCTGTCTTTTAAGCTCATGATGAAACCTTCCTACCTGTATATCTATTCTATTTATTAATTTCTCTCCTTATGGAATAGCAGAGCACTTCTACGACTTATAATCTTCTATTTAAGTGATTCCTTCTCAACCTAGAGCTGAATGAACACAATTTTCATTCTGTTGAAAAGATTATTTCGAGTTTATTCCCAAGTCAGAACATGTCAGAACTGGAATCGATCAGCAATGTTGCTATCTATTCAAGTTAGAAGCAATTATCAGTAGACTCAAAAGATAACAGTATCTGTGGAACAAAGGCAGCTGATAATGAACCTGGAATTACATTTTAAAGGTGTATTTAATGCAGTGTTTCGTATCCTATAACATGCAGTGAATACACATAACGCCTCTGTAACAACACCCAGTAATGTAAAATTTCTGTTCTGTAGAAATCTTGATACCTTGGGGTCACTCCTTGAAAATCAACCCTATAACCCTGAAGAAGCTGGTTCTTGAGCAGAGCAATACAGAAGCCTGCATAACACACACACACACTTCTCAAAACCTATAAATGTTTTTCACTTCAAACAGAAGTCAGACCTAATAAAAACTAGTCTTTTCTGTCTGGTTTTAGTTATATCTATTTAGTTCTCTGTGTAGATACAGGTTGCGTGAGTCTTGAGGAATGCTGTAAAACTGTGTGACAAGAATTGGCAGTACATGAGGACAGAGAACGTGAAGGAGAATAGGTCACTGCTCCAAATCTGGATCTTCTGCTTCCTTGATCCGGCCATAGGGTCTGCAGCAGGAGTGTTTCAGTCTTCAGTTCTGGCACATCACTCGGTTGTTCCCACTAACCAGTGTGGGGCAGCCTCAGATCTCAAACTGGACTCCTTTCTGGCCAGATGGTATCAGTCATGCTCTCCAGGAGTGGAGCTGTGCTTTCTGACTTCACTTTCACCCTTTGTGATAGAAACCTCGCTCTCCTGGATTCTGAAGAGGAGGTGGAAGAATGTTTGGTTTATTCAACTGTTTTCTATTACTTTAGTGCCACTGGACACACAACCACCAGTTTGATAATTAGGCTTGTGTTTTGATACCCATTCCTGTGGTGAGGCAATTTTAGTTAATTAAAGATTTGCATGGAATGCAACACGTTTTGGAATTCATTTTCAGATTTTAAGAAATGGAGTACCTGCGTGTACTCCAAGGTTCTTTTAATGTTGCTTAATTCCAACTGGGGTTTTTCCATGGTAGCCTTTAATCTCAGCATGGATATTCTATAGGAAAGGACTGATCAAATTTGGGAAGCAGTGGAAATACATATTTGAGCAGGTGTTTGTATAGTGACTAAGCAGAAAGAACTAGTTTTTCTCTTGGTCTTTATCTGACTTAGTGTAGGAGCCACAAGTATGAAAATGACACATGCATATAAGAAAACCACAGTTTGAGCAAAAATGATTATGTTTTAACTCATTTCAAGGTTATAGTTGGCTCTAATTAACATTCTCATAAGCTGTCTGTTCTTTGATTAGGATGACAATCAAATACCTGAGGCTCTACATGTTTGCCTTCAGAATCATTTAATGAACAAAAAAGTAAAAAAAAATCAGCCTTATTTTGACAAGCAAGTCTGTTCAGTCCTCAACAAATACCCACACCAACCAAAACTCTGTATTCAGAATATGGAAGCGAAACAATCACACTACCCAGAATCAGGTATTATATGATAAATGTTGCTAAACTTAATAAGCATTGTTCGTTGTAATTTCTGTTCTAAAGGAGGTGAAAATAGTATGAAATTTTAATTATTTTTGAAGAATAATCTGCCTGAGAAATGTAAAATCATATTGACAGTCTACATTTTCTGCTTTGAAACTCTTTTCCCCCAGTCTCCACAGAAACAAGGAATGTGGTTGGATAGGCAAAAATCTGTAAAACAAAAAATATTACTTTGGGCCCTCTTCCATGAGTAGGGAGTGAGAAATATTAAAAAAACTGAGTGACAAATATTTTTAAAAGCTTCCAATGAATTTAAGAAAATGTATCAGAAAGGAAGTAATAAAGTTTATAAAGCATGGACACAATCTTCTACGAAAAATTTAGAAGGCAGATTTTCATAGGCAGTTCATAGATTTGAAAGGTAGTTTGTTTGCTCCATTGAAATGGAAGTTATTAATATCTATCTTGACTCAAAACCAGACAAAAACCAACCCCCACCCCCCAAACTTCACCTCCCTGCCCCCTCCCAAAAATACCCCCACTGCAAAAACCTCAAACAGGAACACAGTCAAACTTTGTGGTTTTTTGTAATACCTGGCACACCACAAGATCTATAGAAGAGGAAGATAACATTACTGTAGCAAATTTTAAAGGACCAACTCCACACTTGTTTGTTTTTGTTTGGTCAGCAAGTTACTCAATGTGAGCACTGCAAGGCCTGGCTGATGAAGTGGGACTCATGGAAGGAGTCAGTGTTACCCTTGTGGCCTAAATGAATTCTGAGTATTCAGTGTGAAAATACTTAGCAAAAAAAAAATGTCCCAATAGGACAATGTGAGCTGTGATTTATGTGAATTATTAACACATTGCTAAAAACACTCATCTTTATCTGTCTTTTGCATTTCTGGTGGTGAAATTATTTCTCCTGGGGTCAGAAAGGGCTCAGGTACATTGTATATTAAAATTATGCAATACATTCACTTTATTTGGAGAGGTGGTGCTTCATATTTAGTATCCTCTATAAATAGGCACTGAATAAATCAGTGTTTGTGCAAGAACCTTAACAACATTTGTACCTGCCTGATTGGAAACTGGTGCATGACAGATGAACAGCACTTGGAATATTTACCCTGAAGTATTTTGCTGTCATTTCTGTGCATGAATATGTAATTTATTTTTGCAATTTGTTTTCAGATCAAAGTGGACACTTCAAAGTGGACTGCAGTATGAACAGATACTGGGTTTTTAAATGTGGTGGGAAAGGGTTGATTCAGCACCATCATGGAGTTATGTATGTACTGCAGCTGTATGAAGGACTATTTATGTAGTGTATGAATGGCACTGCTTTCACTTGAGTGGCCCTGTGCCAAATATTCCAAACATCTGTGGGTGTTAAAATCAAAGGATCATAATGAAATGAAGACTGATATGCTTAGTTGAATTTTCAGACTTAAAGTAGGATGGAAATGTGGATTTCTGTTTAATCAAATTAATTGGTTCCTGTTGAACGATAGCGGAAGGCTCCTTTTCTAATTCCTTGCAAATAACCTATAACATTTTTTAAACACAGACTTGATTATAAAAGAAATGGATTGGCATTTGACTTTCAAATGCATAATTCATCAAACTATCAAATGAATTTTAGGTAAAACTAAGCTTTGTATTTTGAAATTGCCTCTATATGCGAAAATCAGACCTATACAGCCATGACTTAAAATGAAACAAGAGATTTCTGCTAATGCAGGTGTGTAAAAGATGTGGTGAACTAGCAAACTTCAGTGACAATGTTACACACAACACACCTGATCTGCTTGAAAAATGTAAGTTTTAGCAAGGCAGGAAAAAAGTTCCTAGTTCTGCTCATAAAGGTGATTTTCTGAATGTGTTTGTACTATGAAGTGTATAATTTCATACATTATTAATAATAATGTTATTAATTAGCTAACATGAATGATATTAATAGCAGAAGTATTTTTATTTAATAATTATATTAAAAAGAGAATACATTTAAATTTTAAATGCCAAGTTCTGATTTTATGTATGCAGCAATTCTGAAAACCTTATACTTTTCATATCAGCTTTTCTTGTTCTGTGCTGAGATTCAGCTTCCTTCAGAAGTTCCTTCAAATGTGTTTCAAGAGATCAGAAGTGGGTTCAGTCTAGGGGAAATAATTACAATTGATTCATCCTTTTGGGCTGATTTTGCCTTTTCTTGGTGTGCCTGTGATCCATGTTGTTCAATTGTAGTGAGCCCACTAATCTCTACTGGAGTGAGCTGCGAGATGAGAACATTGACCTACGCTTCTCCCAGCATGTCCCAGTGGCTGCAGCTCCTTCAGGGGGCTGGAAACCCTGAATAATCACTTAAATTGATCACTTTTGTTGGTGGGTTGCTGACAAAAACAAAGATTTGGGTGTTCTGTAGGTGTATACTCAAAATTAACCAAAAAATGCTGTTTTCAATGACAGTGCAGTCAACAAACTGGAGAATTCCTAAGCACCTTATGGAATATTCTTGCTCAGTTTGTGTACTATTATTCTCCAAACAGAACTCAATGGGTGCTAAGTAAATGCTGCAGATGAGGTGATAAGAGACAAGAGTCAGGAAAATAAATGTGCGAACATGAAATTCTGTGCGTTTTTGAGGAAGGCAGTTCCATCATTGTTGAGAATAAAATAGGCATTTTTAGCAGAGTTTTTGGAAAGATGCACGGTGGTTCTTTAGGTGTGCTGTTTGGTGTTTCTTGGGAAGAAAAATTGTGTTGGCTGAGTAGTGAAAGGGATTTTTTTTGATAAATTTATATGCATTTGCAGGTAGTTCATGCTAACAGTCAGTCTAATAGGTAATTTTAAGAGACCAAAGGAAAAGGAGCCTAAATCAAAAATTGAGTGAAGGCAAAGATTTTTCTTAAAGCAGAACTTGGAAAAAAATGCTGCTGTACTAAACATACTCTGAACTTCAACAGTGCAGGTTATCATGAAAAAAGCCTCATTTCAAGAGCCAGCTCATAACTGGCAGAGGGACAAACTTCATGGAAAAATGTCAAAATTTGTGGTTAAGTTAGCAGTGACCTGTGCTCTGCTGTGCCAAGTGGGGTTGTGTACTGCAGCAAGCCACGCAGCCAGAAGCAAAACCGTGGTTAAAGCAGGTGCCCAAGTGGCACCTGGCCATGGAGATCCAGAGGAAAAAGGGAGCTAATCATTATTGGATTAGAGTTTCTTAATGTAGTCCGTGGATTACTGGAGCTGTAAATATTCCTTGAGAGAGCCCTGCTGCCAGGGCCTCGGTGATGAATGGCCGCCCTTGGAGCTCTCCTCTGGGAGTGTTTAGAAGCTGTGAAGGTAGAAATAGAATAAATAGAGCACACTCCCTTTCCCATAATTTAGTCTACCCTTGCAAACTGAGTCTTTCACTGGTTTGGGAATTTTTTTTTCTTTTTGCTGTGGGAGAAATACAGAAGAGCCCAAATAACTTTCAGCCTTGCAGTATCCGATACTTGCAGCTTCTTTTTGACTTAAGTCTCATGAAGGGTTGGAAGAAAGGTGCCGCTGGGTCAAGGAGTCCTAGTTTTGGAAGCTCCTTCGCCAGATGTACTCTGAGAACATCTGCATTTTCTGCTTTATTCTCCCAACACCGTGACTTTCGAGAAGCATTCGCATTCTCAATCAATTAAGTGCATTTTGTTGGCTAATAGGAGCTGCCTAGATTCCTATGGACTCATGGATTTAAATAATCTTCATTTGCTCAAAGTGGTGATGGTAGTAACATTTTAGAGTTGGAGACAGCAAACAGATGCAGAAACTGTGGTACATAAAAACAAAATTTGTTTTAAATAGAGTATGAAGATCAATAAAAGAATATATTTGTATAGATGCATGTGTATATTTTTATTTTCAACACAACTACATTTAGTTAAAGATTACTGGAAAATAACTTGCAGACAAAGGAAATATGAAAATTTTTGTACTTAGAGCATGATACAAGTGATTTATGGAATTAATAGCAAGTTCTCAGAGGTCATTGGTAGCTTTAAAAAGCAAAATTAAACACTAAAACTACTCTAAACTTTAAATATTTAGGGAATAGGAAGTTGTTCTGCCTTGCTCTCGCTAAAAGCCATGCAGTGCTTCTACCAGTTTTCTGTCTCCTCGTTAATCTCAGACTTCTGGTGCTCTCAGTTGCAGTGGGCTACCTTAAACCACTGTAGTTAAAGCAGTGTGACTTTTTCTGCAAGTGTGGAGCACGCGCTGATTGTAATTCCCACAGCAAGAATTCACTAAAGGCTGATTTACAGAGGCATGCTATCAGGAATTTTGACAGCCTGGATTTAAACCTCCATCTATATAAGACTTACTACCTGCACTGCAGTTGCATGAAGGAACAAAGTACCAGCTGATTGCAGCTGGACGACAAAGTAAAAAGATTTTTTAAAAACATGAAGATATTTTAGAAATGTCAATTGCAATCCTATTGTTTTTTTCCACCTAGTGAAATTTTCAATTAAAACTCAGAAAGGTTCCATGATAAATAGACAATTAAAGAGATCTACGTTGCAAGCAACATCGAGGTTCAAGTCTTTGTTCTCAGCAGAGCAGGGACTGACTTTGTGCATAACTGTAGTCCGAGCTGGCTCTGGAAGGAGCACTTTCTAGGGTATTTCCTCAGGTCACTTCCTCTAATTTACTTTTTTTTTTTTCCCCTCCAGGATTATGCTAAAACTATTTCTCATTTCCAAATTCAGAATGAAAACATGTCAAAAGCTTAACATTTTTTGTGTGCAATAGAATTCTCAGTTTCTGGCCAACCCTTTGCTGATATATATTTGGCAACCACTTAATGCTTATTCCCTGCAGTAAGTCCTGATCTGGGGAAGCCATTAAGGGTGTGTATAATATGAACTGAGGAGTCTCACTGATTTAAATGGGGCAATCCTCTACGCCTTGTACTTAGAATGATTTGGGAAATCTAAACATATGCCAGCAAGTAATCGGGAATCTGCTCTAGGAGCAGTAGTTAGTGCCTTCTCAGCTGATACCTCATGAAGTGATGGAAATAACCCAGAACTATTCTCATGTGGATTTCAGTATTTCTGAAACTTGATTAGCATCTGGAGTAACATCCCTTGACATCAGCCTGTTCCATGGAGCACTTTGGAATCTGTGCTACACAGGGAAAGCTCACAGAGCCAAGAAGCTGCGTTGTATTGCCTGTGTTGTAGCTCTGTAATTTAATTGATGTACTGCAGGCTGTCAGCTGACCTTGTAACTCTCAAATTCTCATTTTTCTTCCCTTGCACAACTGGTTCATGACGTGTATGTGATTTAAATGCCTACTCCCTTTCCACAGCATCCAGTGCCTTTTTTGCTCCCTTGTCAATGAAGTTGGGTGCATGTGGTGGTTTTTCCCTTGTATGTGCTTTGCTGCCTTATCATGTTCATATCTTTGTTCACCAGCATAAACATAAATAAAAGTCTGGCTGTGTTTTCTTTTAGATATCTTTCAAAACTTTGTATCTTTAATGCAGAAATTTTATGCACACTGAAATTTGGTATTAAGGATTACTTATAAGGAAAAAAAAAAATCTAAAAATTCAAACAACCTAAAGCCTCAAACTACTAAGTGTCCTTTATTTTTAAATAGAAAAGCATTGGCTTCTGAAACTCTAAACTGAGGTTCCTTCATTTCCTACATATTATGAATTTTTCAAAGTGGAATTATCAACCTGTTTTGAGAAACAGTACCTGAAAGCACTGAAGCTACTACCAGAATAAATTATCCCCCATAGAAACATGAGCAGCAGAGTATGATTAGTTTATCTGCCTCTTAAATTGATTGCTGAAGCATTTTCCCTGCTATTCATTGCAACTTTTTCTGAATAGATACAAACTTTAAAAGGGAATGGGACATTGCAATAAATACTGCACTTCAAGCTTGGAGAGACATAATTTAACCAGTCCATCTTACCTAGAAGAAAGTGACTTTTACGTTTGGCATCTGTAAGAAATTAATTAACTAATAATGATCAGCCTGGCAAATAAATATTGGACTTAACACACATACCTGCAACATCTATACATACATATGCATTTATGCATAGTATACCCATAGGCATATTTTAAATTCAGGCAACTATCACTAAATACTAAACTGAATATGATTATTTTTCTTTTCCTTGGGGAAAATAATTGTTATATAGTTGTAGAGTTAACAAAATACATGCCTTTGTCAGTTTTATTTACTTCTGAAGAACTCACTAAAAGGAGATTTCTAGCCTGACTAGAATTGTTTTGTTCTAATATAATATAGAGGGGAAAAAAATGGCTAAATTACTCTAATGATATGCTGTGTCCTGCTATCCATCATTCTGTTTGGTTCCCTGAGCTGCAAACATTTTAGGCCGATGATTATGATTATCTCTTTGACAGTGCCTGAAACAATACAGCATAGTTCTCGAAAAAATTACTGATGAAATAATCAGTTCATGAGTTAAAACTGTGACTCTCCTTGTGGGTCTGTCATTTCAAACTTACATCTAGTTGTTTTTCATCTGCATTTATGGTTTGGTGTTAGGACTAGTATCATTATTTCTGCTTTGAGGGTCAGAATGAGTCCTACTGAAATAATTGAAGAGCAGCAGATTAAAAATGAGGCTTTCCCTATACCCATTAAAGGTTTTGCTTTTGTCTTGGAGTAATTTATAAAAACTACTATTTGGGACCTATTGTTAATCAGGGTCCTTCCTCATTTGCTCACTTCCAGCCCACCTGCCCTCCCTTCGCTGTGACCCCTGGTCAGTTTGGGCAGAGAAAGTGGCTGTTCCCTCCCTCCCACCAGCACCACCCCGTGTGCAGCAGACAGCTCTCCTTGGCTGAGAACAGGACCCTGCTTCAAAAAAACCCCAAACCAAAAGCACAAAACAAACAAACAAAAAAACCCGGGTGGGACTTCTTCCTCTTGGGCATGACCAGGACTGACTTGGAGCCCTGGTTGATCCTTGAGGAGGTGAAGGGGAACAAAGTTACTGACAGCCGCACATTTGATGCCTGCTGAGGGGTGTGAGCTGGTGCTACCCCTGAGACCCTGAGCTGATCTAGCGAGTGCACCATCCTCTTCCCTGCCTCCCAAAGCAGGCCCTATTGTCACTGAGTGTATGGACAGTCCTGGCTGAATGAAATGTCAGAAGAGAGAAAGGGAACAGGTATTTCTTTCCCTACTGGAGCTGAGCCAGCTGTCACTGTGAAAGCTTGTGAGCAATAGCATGGAAAGTTCACTCCAGCTTCAGTATTTTTTTACTCTCCCTTTGAGAATCTCATGGAACTCTATAATCCTCTGAAATTTAGCTTGAGGTTCCCTGAAGTACTCTCTGTGTCCCCAGTTGTAACTTACCTGTTACAACATGGAATTTTAGGTACATCTCAGCTGCATTTAAGTTAGTTAGAGCTGGTTGTGGCTTCAAGGAGATGAAACTTAATAAAAGTTTATATACCCTGTTTTCAACCCTCTAAGGTGTAAAATTACCAAGGACACCCTCTCAGCTGCTCAAGTGTGCTGGAGGTGCAGGAGATTGTGTTCTGGAGTGGAGAGATGAGAGCAAAGCTCTTACAGGATGAGGGAGAAAATGGCAGTGGGGAGAGGCTGGAGGGAGAGAACTGGAAATTCAGACCTAAAGCTCTTGTACCACATGCTGTGAGATAAACGCTGAGCTCCTCTGTGGCACCCGTGTCCCTGGGAGGGAGAAGCACCCTTGAACCCAGCTCTCAGGCTCTTTCTGGTGCCCTCAGCCATCCACTGACCCAGCCATCTGCCCACATTCTGCACAGAGACAACCCCTTAATAACAAGACCCAGTAGATTTCATTTTAGAAGTTCTGTGTAAATCAAAAGTTATTATCAAGACGTTCTCTAGTGGAGAAACCTTTAGTTCATACTTGTGTGGAGTATTTTGAAAACATGAGCACACAAAAAAAGCCCCAAACACCAAGCCCTGTCTGAGATGAGAGCAGCAGTAATTAGTGGTGTTGTTCTTGCAGACTGACAGCAACATACTGGCTGTTTTATTTGCCCTGTAATACATAATGAGCATTCCATTTGGATTATAAAACAACACGATGGATGAATTGGGCTGTATCGATTGAACCTTTGTACCAGTCAGTAATCATTTGGTTCCTCAAGCTTTTATGCCTTCAGAGCAGGAATTAAAAAATGGTTTAATTAGAATGTGGGGAACTATCCCCTGCAGTTAGCATCTGCTGACATTAAAGATAAAGGGCTTAAAGCAGAAAGGCCCATGACTCGTTAAAGGAAGTGGGAAGTCATGAAAGACCGCATGAAATGGTGGTCTTTGTTTCTTTATCAGACTTTATGAATATTTTTATTATTTTTCAATCTGGTGTACTTCTTTTTAGCTTTTCCTCATCTAATTATAGTATCATCTATTTAAACAACCTACTATTTTTCAATAAATGGCCATTTTCTTAAAAAATTGCAATAAATTGTAAGTATTTCATTTAAACAAAAATATTTGGAACATCTAGTAATAAAGAACTGAGTAAATTTGTTTAAAAATAAACATCTTTTGTCAGTAATCTCCATGACCAGGCTCTAGCTAATATTTCTATTTCTTCTACAAGTTAAAAAAAGCAAACCAAAGCAGAGCTGAATCCTTTAGAAGCTAATGGGCTGTCCCCAGGGATGTGTCCTTTCTGCTACTTGCTGTTGGCTTTCGCACAGAGCTGTTGACTAACAAAACCATCTTTCTATCAACCTTAATTTTCTCTAGATTATGAGCATGCTAAGGAAAATAGGTGGGAATTAAGACTCAGTTGAGAGCAGAAGGGCAACAGAGGTTCAGAGTTATTTTGTGTTGTGCATTTTGGAGCCATCTCGTGCAGCTCCTGCTCCCAGGAGCTCTCAGCACAGTTGCCACCGCAGCCGGGCCAACCAGGCAGGGCTGCAGCTCCAGGTGCAAGGAAAGGGGAGAACCAGCAGGGCTCTAACAAAGATTAAATCAAGAAGATTAGGTCTGTTTTACTCCAGGATGATGCTTGTCCATCTTCAGTCCTGGATGCTCGGGGGAAGGTTGGAAAAGAGAAGAGAGAGATGTGTGCTCACGTAATGAAATTTTAAGATGAAGCACTAGTGATTTTTGGTAGACTTTGTTGAACACCCTGGGACAGGGATGCAGGGATGGCAGAGGATGTTACCTAGCAACTGCTGGAAGGTGGTTAACACTTTGGTACCCATCCTTTCTGCCTCCCCAATAAACTGAAAGGAGAAGCTGAATTTCTACTGAGAAAAAAATTGGGAAGGTTTCTGCTATTTGCAGTGTAATGTTTTATAGAGGCTGTAATTAAAATGTTAGTAAATAAAAATGAAATAGCCCTGAAATGTTATAGTTCCTATTTAAACTACTGTAACTGTTTTAGGGCTCGTGAGTAGGTTGTTTACAATGGTTTTAGGGTTTGCATGGAGGTTCTTTATAACCATGACAGACACGTCTGTCACCAGCTATAACACTCCTGCATTTCTGCAGCAGGAATTTCTCTATCAGGTAACATGCATGTGATGTGAGTCATTTACTCACTGCCTGCAAATGTGAATCTCTTGAAGATCTGAGTTTTTTTTTTTTTGCTATAAACAAAAAACATGGAATACATCATTTCCTTATTGTAGGTCAGACTCCCAGCAGGAGTCAAGATTCTCCAGTCAAGTTCAATGTTTTTTTTCTCCAGTTAAACCAGTTAAATCCGGTCAAATCACAGGACTTAAACCAGTTGAAGTTGTAACTGGCCATATGGCATTACCCGGTAACAGAGCTGTTGTTGAGGTGGGAACACCTTTTGGATGCTATGGTTTAACAGGTTGCTAAGTAAGATCCTGGGAAATGTGTGGAAAGATGGTTAGAAGGCAGTAGGGAATAACAGCTCAAACTCAACATGAGTATTCTAAACCAAAATAAAGACAGGGTGATCTTATGCTAACATACTTTTCCCTACCTCGCCTGGATATCAGTCAATATCTTTGTGAGGGTATTTGTGGATATATAGTATTTTTTAGGTATTCCCATTGCCATGCATGTTTTTTAATTGAATGAACATATCTGCAAAGAGGCACCAGACAGGACGGTCCAGCGAGTCCCTTGTCAACAATAGGGGCAGGAATCCCACTGTCCAGCAGGGAGTTATGTGTATATAATCTTATAAGTTTATTTATAAAAGTGAAATGAGAGAGTGTCATACACAAAAGAACACACAATTTTTTTCCTAGTAACATTCTTTTATTACTACATTAGATGCAAATTCAGCACAGAGTTGCAGGCAGCATGTCTCAGTAGTCTGCAGTTATTAGAGCTGATGGTTTGTGAGCCTCCATTCTTTTAAATGTTCTCATGAAAACTGAGGTGCAGAAAGTTAAATTATTTCTCTCATTTATTATTTTGGTTTTGCTTTCTTGCTTTTATTTATATTTGCTTCACCACTTACATTTTCCTCTAGATGAGCAGGGATTTAATAATAGTAGGTTTTATTATGCAAAAGCAAAGATTGGCTGAAAACAGGGACGAAAACTCCAAAGAATAATAGAATAGGATGTGCTAGTAGCTGCATAGACAACTTTAAATCACATCAACAGACTGTAATGTTATTACTGTCTCTTTAGATGAATATTGACTTTGATTTTGATTGCCTGAGCTAATATTTTGTTACAACTTCTCATATGAGAAATGTAATTGAAATTCTAACTTTTGGCATGTCAAGTATTACTCATGTGGTAGGTGACAGTTTAGGAGTCTCATACAAGAAAATTTTTCCTTTTTTCTTTTCCTTATTGTTTCTGACCTGGCTGGCTTTGCACTGAAGCAGAGTAAACGTGTTCACCCAGAGCTGCAGTTATGGTTTACTGTGCCTGTAATGGAGGTAGTCCAGTCTTTCATCTTGGCACCAGTTCTTTCAGGTGAGATGAGAAGCTCTGAGACAGACAGAGAGCAAAAAGGACGTTTTCTTCTTCTTTTTGCTGTAGCTGATGGTGACAAGGAAATGGTGGGGTGGTCATTGAGATAATTGCCCCTGTTTTTAACTTTAATTTCAAACCCAAATATAAAGCTTTGCCATTTGTGATTTTCTTTGCACTGCAGTATTAACAGGAAGCTGTTTTCAAGAAATGTTTGCCTGTGAAGGGGTGGTCACAGTAGTTTTACAGGGGTTACAGAACCTCAAAGCCAGAGGAGTGCAGGAGCTGCAGTTCACTTTCAGTTGCGGTGTGCCAGCCCTACAGAAACAGAAGCACAATGGAGTTGACAATTTATTATCTGAAGCATGGCGTAACAAAACATTTTGTCCAGATCTATGGCCATCTGTAATTCCAGCACTGGGAAACGGATGCACCTGAAATCTGCTGACTGTAACGTGTCCACTTTAAAGCCATATTTCCCCAAATGTGTTAATTCCTCTGAGCAATTTGACTGTGTAAAGAATAACTCCTTGAAAGAGAATCATGGATGCCATCATGGGGTCCAGCAGAACTCCTTCAGGCTGCACTGGGGACTTGTTCTGTGTTTTTGGTATTCCACATCCTACGTCACTTCAACTCCAGCACTGTGGTCCCAGTAGGTTATATCCAGCTTTTCCTAGGAATTTCCCTCCACAACTGAGATGAGTATTGCAGTTCCATTGCTAGTTGTTGATGCAGGCTTTTGTCACACTTTACTTATTATTTTCTTGACTTCACAGAATGCATTTAATAAGCTTAAAATCAGACAGATATTGTACAGAAGTTTTATGAAATTACTCATTTCTATTCAGAAACTATCTAAATGCCTGTGTATGCCCTCGCTTTTTTCAAGGCTCTTTCTTGGAAACAGCTATTAAAATTGGAGATGATCTACCTGAAAGGATCAGATGTTATAGGAGAGTCTCAGAAATGGATTTTACTGAGTACTTCCTCATTGCAAATTTAAAAGCATGACATTTTGAGATTAATTATTTACTAAAGATCTTCTTGCATTTAAATTTATAGTATGTATTTTTTTCAAAATAGGCAGACAAGACTGAATTCTTAAAACATTTCTCAAACACAAATTTGAAAGGCATCAGTGGTTCCTGAAGACAGTCATGAAGACAAATTTCAGTTTTAAGGTGATGTAGACAAACTTGTTTGCCTCCAGCTGCATTATGCTTTCTTGTTTAAATACATTGAAAGTTTTTGAAGCTATACTGATTAAGTGGAATCAGGATATTCTTGATGTTTATCTTCCCTTTCTGCTGATTCAGAGAGCAATAAATAAGATACAGAAGGACAGAACAAGGCTGATATTAATTGCTCCGGCTTAGGAGCAGTTTAGGATGGCTGTAAACAAATTCAGCCATTGAGAGCCATCATTCATTCCCTAAGTTGGAAACGCTCAGTCAGGAAAGATGACTCCATCTTAACTGTGGGTTTTTTCCCCTGTGACTTTTCAGTGTGTGTTCTAGGCTTAGTGTTTTGGTAATGTGAAATGTTGAAAATAAGACACAATTTATACAACAGGAATGTAAAGGACAATTTCCATCACACACTGTGTGACATCAGAATAAAGACCAGGTTCTCTCTGTCTCCTTACAGTGCTTGGCTAAATGAGAATTACTGATGATTCTGTCAACACCCTGGAAGTCACTGTTGCATTTCAAAGGCACATCCCAGTGTAGAATGTTAAATTGCACTAGGACACTAGCAAATGTTTTTCTGTGACTATTTGAAATGCTGAGCTACACAGATTCCTTTCTTTTCTGATTTTTCTCATTGTCCTTTCACAGATATTAACACAACTCAGGCTTAGAACATAACATGACATGAGGCAACAGCAATATAGAAGAGGTCTTTGAAGCTGTTTCTTTTTATCGTGCTTTACCCTTGACAGGGTTTCTGTGGTCTAATTCCTTTGCAGTTCTAAAGAGAATTACATTTCAAGTTCCATAATTGCACCAGAGAATTGAAACCTTGTTTAAACAAATAAATAAAAAATCAAGTATTCTTTCCAAGACTGATTTTATTATCAGCTAGTGTTGGTGGTGATGTATCAAGATGTATCAAGAACATGGTTTGAGTATTGCACAAAAATCCTGCTTTTTATGAATAGCCATGAAAAATACCACAGGTGTTAATGTAGCCACTTTTGATTCGCACTTCTTGACCTCACTGAAATGTATTTGAGAAGCTGTGTGCTGGCACAACACCTAAAGCTTCATAAACCTAATGTTTTTACAGAAGCTGAATTACCTCATTCATTGCTAATTGTCTAAAATGTGGTGAGTGTGATGCTGTTTGTCTGTGTTCTTTTATGGTACTAATATTAATTTACATTTACTACTAGTTTGCCTTGGAACTAGAGTTGGATGGTGCGTTGGGGAAGAAAACTTAGTCAAAGTTGAATACATCCTTACCTCCTTAAGCCTCCCCAGAATCACACATTTGCTGGAATCCCTCAAACAAATTGAAAATTTGATGGTACCAAAAGCGCTACATCTGGTTGCATCCTGTCTCTTATTGACCTACTTGATCCTTTCCTCTTACATTATGTTATTCTAATGGCTAATTTCTGCTGGTTCCCTCTTTGATCAATAAAACTATTTGTAGAAGACCCCGGCATCCAACAGTGTCATTTAGATAAATGGAGAAATGACTGGAAGCTAGCACAGCTTTGTCCTGCTGGTGCACCTTTTCTGAGCACAGGTGCAGGTGTTGTGCCCAGCTCCCTTGATTCCACTGGGCAGCTTCACCCCTCTGAAGGAAACATCAGTTCCAGAACTGGTGATGCTGACAACAATTCAGTGCAATTACAGAATTGTCCCATTTGTGGTTCAGATGTGAAGCCCTTTTAAAAATCAGTCATATTCAGTATATTTGAATAAAATGCTACAGTCAGAGGAGAAAAAAAAGAATTGCTCGTGAAGTTTTCTGTAGAATTAAGAGTTTTTCTTCTCTTCCATGCAAATTTCTATTATAATTTGGCTTTTTTTTCTTTAGAAACCTCAAGCTCTTGCATGTGCCCTGTACCCATTGTTTGCAGGCACTCAGACTCTAAAATAGAGCATCTTATTTTATTTAATGGTGGGAGAAAAATCCATTGAGCAATATTATTGTAAGAGACAGTGGATGGCACTGTTGGTTTGCAGCTATGAATCTACAAAAATGAAACAGGACAGGACAACCTTAAAATAAATAAAACTGAAACAAAAACCACCAAGCCACTCCCCCTGAAAAACAAACAAAATCCCCCACTCCATCCCCCTCAAAAAACCCCAAAATCAAACTAAACCATAAAGCAGTGTCTTCTTAAACTGGATGGAGTAATTCTCAAACTATGTGTCAGTGCTCAGAAATCCTCAGACGGATGAAGACAACATGTAAGATTCATAAGCTAGGAAAAAAAAAAGATACTAAACTGCATTGCTTCTGTTAGTTTGACATTGTGGTTTTGTCAAAGGAGGAGAAAAATCCCAGCTGGCTGAGGTGGGCTGTAATGGTGGTAAATTAATTTAGCTAAGGCCCTGGAAGAGCAACACCCCCTCAATCCGGGCAGGATTGTCAATATTTGTGGGGTTTGAGGTTTGCTGCAGCAAGATCACACCTGTGCAGACGAGGAAGAGAAATGTGTTCGGTCATTGGGAAGCTACTCACAGATGCTGTGTAGAAGATAAAGTGTAGTTTTCGTGTCTGGTTATGGTGAGGGGGAGGGAAGGCTGATGTGGTCTTGAAGTTTACTAAGAAATGAGCAGCAGGGGTTTTAAGACCCTGGCGTTGTACTGAGCTTTGGCATTGTCAAGAGTTTGGATTCATTTGAAGATTCGGTTCTTTGTTTTTGAAAAGACCAAATGCACCAATTGTTTTGTCCACTTTTATTTTAAAATCTGGGGTACGCATTTGACCAGTTTGCCCTGGAGAAGGCAGATCTGGGCATGACCAGTCTCCTGGGGAATGTGTGGTAATCTGTCCAAATCACATGCATGGGAAATCCAATATTGAGTGCACAACTTGGTATTTATCTTCTCAATGCCTTTATGCTTGCTTGTCAAACACCAAAATTCAATTCAATTTCTGTCATGTAAACGTCATTGAAAGAGAGATTGAAACTATTAAGAGAAAATATCACCAAAAGATGAACAAGACTGTCATTATCACTAATCCTTTATTTCTGATAATAGCAACATCTCCAAAGAGAGAGAAAATTTATTTGTGGAAGTTTTACTCAATTTTAAACTTGTGAATTTGATGTTACAACATTTCTACGATCCACCACATATCTAAGCCCTTGAGAATGATGTAGATGCTTGGTAGCTCACAACAGTGCAGTGCTGTATGTCTTTTATCCTTCTTTAGAAAGACAAAGCCTGTTTAGTTTGTAACAGTGATGGTAAGCATCCGGTTGCAATTATGAGAAATTATCGCTTGATTAATTTGCCACACAAATAAACCCAATGGCTGGAAAGAGAAGAAGTACCCTTGTGAATAATAGTAAATAATTGAATTCAGCCTGGTGTAAATAACACGACAGCGTTTCTTATAGAGAATGAAAGACGGGATGTGAATGATGAAGTTATCATTCAGAAATGTGGGGTTTTTTATAATTTGTGCTTTTAAGGGGATTAGCATCAAATCAGGTTCAATGTTATTGAATTTGAAATTCAGCCTGTTCCTCATTTCATCAAAGAAAAAACCCCAATGGAATTAATGAAGCAAGCTGTTTGCTTCTTGCCTAAATGTGCTGTGTCAGTGAAGTGTGTGTCTGTGTAGGGCAGTTTTGCTCTTCAGTTCACTGTCCACCTCATTACAGACAACACACAGAGACCAGTGAATGCAAAGGGAAATGGCTTAACTCCATGCAAGTTCTCAATTCTTTTAAAACAAAAGCACTGAGTAAGTCCCGCGAGGCAGCAGACAGTGGCTGTGCCTGCTCTGCAGTCAGCACATTGCGCATGGGGGTGAAAGGTGCTGCTCTTCATCCGTTCTCCGTGTGAAGAGTATCAGGCAGGCACTGTGTGTTACTTCATTGTGCTCTCATGAAAACTTCCAGGAATGGTTGCGTTTTTCCTGTCGTAAGTTGGAAAGCTGGACAGGCTGACTTGGCTACTTAGAGGCAAACGGTGTTTTGATCAAGACTAGCAGTGTTAACTATCAATCCATTGATAAGAGACTCCTGTATACACACTTGTATGAAAGCTACACTTCAAAAGTGATAAAAATTATTATATAGGTTGATAAATTTGTAAAAGGAGTTAGGTGATCATCATTGGACAAAAGTTATTTTTTTAAAAACTGCTGGTGCATCATCTCTGTGACCTCTTTAAAGATTGCAAGAAGGGGCTCCTCCTAAATTAGTACCTTTTAACACCAAAGCAGTACATAACATTGATTCCATAGCTATTTAATCTGTATCCTGTAATCATCATGAAAGCCAGTTTTTATTTCCAGAAACACATTTATGGTCTAATAATACATTACATTTAGGGCATAGTAATGAAATTATACCACTCTCAGTGTTAAATTTTCTGTTTGTGAATTCCCTACAAAAAATCTCTAGCATTTGTGCCAGGGCCAAAAGCCTCACACACAACAGTCGTTGCAGCTGCTTCTGGAACACGTTTTTAATGTGCTCTGGGGTGACAAGGGATGCTTCTGTTTCACCTGCCATGGAGACAGTGCCACTTCTGCATGCTCAGACCAGGAGGTGATCAGTTCATCTTATGTTTGATGATTTGTAGGGATCTTTATTGCTTCTGTAAGACTAAAATTATTGTTCTAACTAGTAAAACCTTGCCTTTTCCAGCCTGGATGCAAGGGAACAGGCTTTGTCTACACCAACAGGATTCAGGATTAGGTGCTAGGGAGCATTGCAGCAGCCAAAGAAATCACGTGCTGGTGTCTGTTTTCCTGCTTGGTTAACTGTAAGTAAATACCCACCCCAGGAAAAGAACAGAATTGGACTTTCAGTGTTGTGTAGGAACTTTGGCTAATACAGTACCTTTGCTTTTTCTACAGTACCTTTGTTTTTTCTCTCTAAAACACAAAGCCAAGGTGGTTTGTAAGGACTCTTATTATCAGTGTGACATACTTCAGATTAGGATCCTTTGAGATGGTGAATATGTTTGCCAATTAAAAGACAAGGGGAGGAAATGAAACAGTTTAGTCATGGAGGAGGATAAGAAAAGTGCAGTGGTGAAATTCAAAGAAAGGAGAACAACAAAAAAAGATAATGATGAAACAGCTAGCTGAAACTAGCTTCAAAATTTAAGAAGACTGCAGAGCCAATCCTTTTTTCTGCTTAAATTCCCGGAGAGGAAATTGAATCCAGCTTTCTGAAATGCTAGGGGAAATAGGCTGTGCTAATAGAATAACCTCAACATGGACATCAGCCAGCAGTAAAGTAGAAAAATATGGGTTTTTGCCAAAAAATCAGGCTGGAGATGCTGAGTAAAATTGCAGCTTCAATGTTGCACTTGTCCAGCTTGTAGATCCTGATATATCTTGTTTCTAAATGTGCTTTTTTTTTGTCCACTAATTTACAAATATGTTGTGATTGACGTTGTTTGCTATTTAATTTATTAAAGGCATAATTTCTTCATGAATAGCTGTGCTGAAGGTAGAAACATACTAGAAAGGTCTTTTTAGATTGAGAAGTGGCACTGAGCAACTTCTTGGTTCCAGACCATTAAATATGTACTATTGTATACTGCATGTGTATGATTGTGTAATGTGGTCTGTGTGGGTGAATGAAGTGTTTCCCTACATGAGTGAAATCTGATTCCAGAGAGGGAATCTGTTTAAAAGCCTTGTTGTTGCACCAACCCCGTCCTTGGTTAGTGTTGGCTAAGAGAGGTAAATGCAGTTGCCTTCTCCTGAGGACGGCGCTTACTGTTGATGGCCTTTTCCATTGCTAGGCACTTCTCTTTCCTCCCCACTTTTCCAAAGTGTTTTCAGATCCCTGGGACAGCTTGTCCTTTACTGTGCTCGCTGTCAGACAGGGAGAGTTGTTCAGTGGTGTGATTTTAACGGGAACTTCTTTTGTGCTTTCATAACCCACTATTTGTTTTTACTTTTTCCTTGTTTGGACCTATGTCTCTACTTTGAGAACTGGCTGGAAATTTTATAATTAGACACTTCTTGGAATAGATCACTTTGTTAAAATAAATGTTATGTTGAAAGGGCCTTGTTTACTTTTGTCAAGAAAGGGTTTTTGGGCCTTGGTTGTCTCCTGGTTAAAATGTGGGATTCTCCTGCATTATCCAACAAGCTTGCAGGTCAGATGGGCAGGAGATGGAGAACATCATAAACCTCTCCTACAGCAGTGTCCCTGCCTAGTGAAACTCTATTTTATTGAAGCAATGGCCTGAATCCTGGCCATGCACATTTGCCGTGTTCCCAACCACTGAAGTGTCTCTTTCCTTTCTCTGCATTCTCCCTGCTTTCCTGTGTACATAATTTACTTGACATGCTGGAGGAGAAACTGGAAAAGAGATGCAGTGAAGTGGGATGCAGATCTGTGATCAGGATTAGAAGATGGGGAGCTTGGTGACCTTTAAGATCTCATCTCTAAGGAGCATCTTGCTGCTTCTGCTTCTGGATAATCCTTTTTTTTTTTTTTTTTTAATTTGGAAGTTTTGTGCTTGTAACAGTGCAAAATGGAATATTTGTAATGCTTTGGAAGCTGTTGAATACTGTTCATGTCTAGATGAGAAACCTTAGTGGGGTTTTCAGGACCAGAGGTGCTATGTTTCAAATCGACCCCAGCCAGAGGAGTCTTTGTGGTAAAATGACTCCTTGTGAACATAAAACCTGTTATGTCACTTGGTTGCTCTTAGCATTATTGCTGTGAAAAATAGGGGATGGAAAGGAATCACACCATAAAGAAAAAACTTCCTAGAATTACAGAAATAAAGTCAACATACTAGAAAAACAGATGTCAAAATGCTAACGGCAAATGGCTGAGCCATTGAACATTATGTTCTAGAGAGCTTCCACAGTCCTACAAAATGTAAAAATGTATTTTGTCATATACAGCTGAGCATCAGGAGATGGCAGTAGTGCTCACTGAATTGCAAAACAGCAATATTGGGGAGAAATCCCTAGAAATTAAAATGAGCTGCTTTGTAAATTTGCCAAAGCCGGTAACAGTATTCTAATTCATTAGAACTGTGTACAGTCATCCTATTTTAATTGCAAGTTTCATTGACTATCTGGTATGTTTAGCATAGAATTTATTGTTTTTTATTTAAAAGCGTTGAAAACTGCCATATATGTTTATCAATAACATATTAATATAAGGATTTGGAAAGACTTTCCAGAACAAACATCCAATTATGTCCTTGACCAAATTTATCATTTATGTCTCTTGAAAGGTTAAAAACATCAATCTTATTCAGGGTGGCAGCTTTTAGCAGGTACTACATAAAAGAGTAATCTCTGCTTCCTAAGCACAAAACTATACTGCTTTATATACAGTCATTTAATTTTACTGAGTATGTCTGTGACTCAGAAAATGTACTTGAACTCATTCTATAAAATAATGAAAAGGGAAGTGCTTCTTTTGTGTGCAGAGTTTCCAGATGTGATTGTTGCATTGTAAAGTACCTTTGGTTTTCTTCAGCGTGTATTTGATACTTAAAATTTATTTTGGAGGCTAATTACAGTTTAAATGCTTTAAAATGCCCCAAAGGGGAAGAAAAAAGTCTTTTTGTGAAGACAAAGGAAACAAATTTCAGAGGAAGTGGAATTATGTCTTATTAGAGAAATAAAATTCAACAATAAATGTTGAACAGTAGAATATAATGTGTAGCTAATGAGTAAAGGAGGCTATATGGGGGTGATTTTTTTTGCATTTATGGAAGAGAAAATACTGAAATGCAAAAGTTTCAACTATTGTGACTATGTGGAGAAAGTATGTTTATAATTGCTCATTATTCTAAGAACCTTATCTTTTGACTAAGACCACAAACAGCCTTGGTTTTTTAAAGACAAACTTATCCACAGATTAAAAAGTTATCAATGTTAAATAACTGTGTCTACAAAATACAGCTTGTCATCACTGAGCAGCAGGGTTGGATTCCGAGGGAATTCTTTTGGTGAACTGTGTGAACAAGCAGGACAGCTTGTTCAAGTGTCACACAGTTGGGTCACAGCTGTCTGTGCTTGATCCTGCGGATGCACAGCACTCCAGACCAGGAACAGGGATCCTTGGAAACTGAACAACTCTTTATTCCTAGGACAGGACATGGACACAAGGGTGGGACCTTCATTTTTGGAGGGAGGCTGCACTTGGGTTGGTTTGGGTCCATGGCCAAGGCTCACAGAGCTGTGGTGGATCTTCCAGCTGTGTGCTGAGCCCTTTGCACTGCTGTTTCATCCGGCACTGAAGGTGGTTGCTCCTCCAGTGGTGCTGATTCAGCTATGGAGAGACCATACTTAAATTGTATCGTGGCAAGTTCAAAGGTTAGAAAGGGTTTTCTGAAAAAATAGCAGTCACAACACAAAACATCACACAGCCTCTGACAGGTTGCAGTGCAGGGGCTTCCTAAACTGGAGGAAGTTGCATTCAACCTATTATGTTAATCACCTTTGAATTTGTGTAATCAGTTTTAAAATTCATCTCCATCATTGGCTGTGGCAATCAATCCAGTAATTTATTTACATGTGTGTATAAAAGTTATTCCTTTTGTTCTACACCTGCTGCCTGAAAGATTCACTTGGTGTCCATTAGTCCTTGTTTTATGAGTAGTAGTGGCTAATTACTCCTATTCATCCTTTTTCACTTGGCAGTTTTCCTCAGCTGAGGAGTCTGACTCGATTTGAACTGTCCTTGTATTGAAGTCTTTATATGCTTCTGATGAGCCTTGTTTCTCTTCCCTTTTATTGTGCCGTTCTTGAGATGGAGCAATCAAAACTACATGTGCTCTTTGGGATGCAGGAATAACAAGAATTAATGTAGTGGAATAATGAATTATATTTGTCCTTTTCTCTATTCTTTTGCTAAGAGTTCTTGGCAGCCTGGTTGTCATCTTACTGCCTTGTGGATGATGTGCTGATGTTCCAGGGAATGATCCATGAGATATTCTTGAGCAGCACAAGCTGAATATTCTGTGGGTGTACTGTGGTTACCTTTTTATCCCCAATTACAATGTTTTGTATTTATCTTCATTAAATTTCAGTTGGCATTTTATCACCCAGTCTCTCAATGTTATGAAATCCTCTTGCAATTCTTTTTAGGGTTTATGACCCTGGATAATTTTGTATCATCACTGGATATTATGACCTCCCTATTCATGCTCTTTCCAAAGCATGCACATGTGTCTCAAATACCCCAAGTTCCTCTACAAAGCTGTGGATGTAACCTCCACGTTTTGAAACTTCTTTTACTCCTGCTGTTCATTTAAACTGTTCTGTTGTTTATCCCTTTCAGCTTTTGGGGAGATAATGAAGTAGGAAAAAGGCTTTTAAAGTCACAGCTGTTAAAGTAGTTTGTTTACTCTCTCAGCTGGGTTTCAGCTCACAATGTTTTAGTCTTTTGGCTATTTGTAATTTTCTTTTGGTGAGTTTTGACACTGTCATGCACTTTTTCTTCTTGAAATAAAAAATTTCTAGGTTTTTTTTTCCTCTTTTTTTTAATTTCAGGGATGTTGAATTTGAAAAACATGTAAGAATACAGTGTCATAGTGGGTATGTTGTGAGACATATCTTGCACAATACTTATGTCTAAATCAGGAACTCAGGATTCTGGGACTAGTTTCTTTGAAAGAATAATTTGTGCTTAATGATGTTTTTTTTTCTGTTATCTCACTTAATATTTGACACTCAGTGCATTGGTTGGTTGTATTTCACTTGTACAGTCCTTTCTTTACACAGGTAATAAAAAATCCAGGAGAATTCTGCAATGCTCATTACACTGAATTTATTCTATTTGGCTGTTGGCTTTTCTTCACAATGAGGCATTTCTCTGACAGCCATTTCTGTCCTTCCTACCAAGTCAGTTTTGAAATATTACTGTTTCAGTTGTTTTCAGAGAAAACAATTTTGACGTATTTTCATCATTAGATTATAACATAGTTGCTGAAAGTGTTACTAATTTTGTGTTGTGAAGACCTGACACCATGTCAGTGTTATGCCTCTTAACAACTGGACAGATTTATTTATCTCTTTGGGGACATAAATGTGGTGACTGGAAGCTGTTTTATCTGTCCACTCTGGGCTTCTCTCTGTCAGGGATTTATTGACTCGCCAGTGGAACTGGCAAGAATTTTTGATCTTTCTTTATAATACTGATAATTTTTTTGGGTTTTTTGACCTTTATTTTTGCTTAGGAGAAAATATTGATGCAATGTCCAGTGCTGCTATTAACCGTGAGACTGAAGGCTTATTTCTTTCTAATATTTCTCTTTGCAGCAGGTGTAGCTGTAGGAGTTTGGAGAGCAGCAGATGATGTGTGTTGGCTGTGTTTGACAACACAGAGGGGCAGGATCCAGCTCACAAAGTGGATTCCTCCACTAAGGAGTAGAATAAAATCCCTTCATGCCCCAGGTATAAAACCATAGCTTGCTGTGAGGAACAGGATCAGAGCTTTCAGAAAAGAATTTCGCACTTGTTTTGTGGGGCAGCCTGCTCAGGTTTGGGGGTTTTTGGCTGCTCACTAGAAGCAAAGTTTGACAAGAGCACGGAATATTTTCTACCAGGTTCCAACACTGAACAACAAGTTAAATGCTATAAGGGAGTCCCTGGTAATGCAAAGCTTTCAGCTTTGTAGACTGCTAAAGTACATGCAATGTTTTCAATCTGTCAATGGGTAAAAAACATTTTTAAAGTCTTTTTATATAAGTTGAGAGTTAGATTCCTCAAATGAAGAGTTAGTTCCTAACTAAAAAGAAAAAAAAGCAGTTGTTACTTGATGCTGCCAGTATTGTCAGATATCGTCTTTTCTGTGGTTTTCTTTTAGGGAACACTTGAAAAAATCATGGCAAAATGTTATGCAGAAGTCTGGCTTCCTGGAATCTTTTCAATTTTGTTCTAATTTTTGACTGTGAAAAGGTTTGGGTCTGTTTAAGCTTTGCATTGGTCAGTAATCTTTTCAGGGCAATGACAGATAATGTTAGATATTCCTGATAAGGAGCATTATTGGGCATGTTCTCCTACCACTAAACATATTGCTCTGCTAAACTAATTACACTGCTACCTTAATGTGGAGGGCTTCCAACACAGCAATCATTAACTAATGGTTCTGTAACTGAGTTACAGTCCAGTAAACTAGAAACTGGAAAACTGCTTTCACTGAAGTATTTGGACTCTCTAAAAAGCTGAATAAAAATCAAGAGTGTGTCTGAGTTGAGGGTATGTCTTCAGCAGGCTTCTATTTCTTCTTCTCTGATCTTGTTTCACAATTTCTTACCAGTCTCAGGTTTACTCAGAAAGTTCCTTTTGCTCTCTCAGTCCACAGCATTGTGTGTCTGAATTGAACTTTGGTGCAGAAATGTTTGCAGTTTGGCTTAGTTCTCTCTTCTGTGTAAAGACTTGCAAGCTCTCAACAGAGAAGTTTGATAAATGAAGGTTGCAGTTTTCCTTTCTTTTCCATATTACCACAATAGATGATATGTTGAAACTCTGAACTAGGAAATTGACAGAGGATGGGTGGAGGACCAAACCCTGTCCCCTAAACTAACAGAAAAAGAGGGCATTAAAAAAAAAAAAAGAAAGGAAATACGTAGAAGAATTAAAAGAAAATTGTACTTCTTCCATCAGAGGTCTCAAGTGTGTTGCTCTTAACCCTGCAGTCCTCAGCTGCCCTGTCCTACGATGGAGGTGCCTGACTTCATGATTTTGTCCCCACTGTTCAGTGACCCCTCTTTGCTCTTTGAGGAGTGGCAGATGAGGGGTTGATCTGTAGACCCAGCTGCTGGATTGATCTGTAGAGCCAGCTGCTGGATTGATCTGTAGACCCAGCTGCTGGATTGATCTGTAGACCCATGCTTTCACAATGTGGTTGCAGTCCTACGCTGCTGCTCCAGATCCTGCCTACATTGGCATCAATTCCCTTAAAATACGATGCAGATAGTCATGGCAACACAGTGCTTTAATAGATGGCATGGTGAGTAGCCAGGACTCCATATAAAGAGCTGGGGAAATCAGCCTCTGTGTAATCTCTGTTAGTGCCAAGTGCCTTTGGAGTGCTCATTTTGCTGCCCTGCCCTGATTTGGAGAATTTCTCTTTCCCATGGTTGAGATGAACCCATTTTTTGCACAGCCCATAAACAACTTTACATTGATACATACAGGAACACTTCCTGGGCAAGAACAGAAATCATTAATTATGCAATATGTCACCATAACCTGGTAAGAAAAATTATATCCCTAATAATGTCAGTGTAATGTCGTTTGCTCAATGCTTTCTCCTGTATCCTTTTCTGCACGGGGACTGAATTCATGCTCAGCCTCGACTGAACGAAATCTTTTAAAGATCTAACACCTTTTTCATAGCATTTTCATGAATATGAAAATGTGGAATATGCTTCAAATAATGAATAATAGTGAAACTACTAGGAACAATAGTGCTACTGCACTGTATGAGCTGGGACGCTGTCAGGGTGAGTAATATCTGTTTTAGTATATTGACTTGATTGGCAAGTAACCATGGTTGCTGCCTTCTTCCTGCTCTCCATTTACACGCTTTCATTTACTGGATAAATATACTGGACTAAAGGAAAGAAATTGTTTCTACACTCTGAGGAAAGAGAATCAAAGCAAAGCATACCCAGAGACTGAATGGCTGTGGGGATCATGAAAGACCTGCAAAAAATACAGTATAATTATTCAAAGGAGTTTTTGTGACAGCTGGTTGAAGTGAAATTACCAGTGGCAAGACTGGCAAGCAGACAGTTATCTGTCATTAAAATGGTGCCAGAAAGCTAAAGCTTTAAAGCTCAAACTTGAGCTTTAGGCCAACTGTCAAGGGCTACATATATGCCCCAGGGGCAGCTACGATTCAAAATTCCTTTCTTTTTTCTTGTTGGATTGTGGTTGGTGAAAAGAGAAGTTTTGCTTTTTGAACAAGACCACTATAAATACAGAGACCTGAGCTGTAGGTCTCGAAGTCATATGTTAAGGGTCTCCCTTATGTTAAATAACAATTAATTTTCTAAAGCTTTGTACTGCTAAGTGCTGTTTTTCTTTAGAATCACAAAATCATGGTTGTTGTCGGCAGACTTGCTGAGGTAGCACTCAATCCCACTGTCCATGTCACCAACAAATGTGCTGAGCAGTGACAGTCCCGGTAACAACTCTGAGGAACCCTGGCACTGGCACTTGTCTCCACATGGGCATTGAGCAACTCTTTTGATTGTGAACATCCAGCCAATTCCTTATCCCCTAAGTGGTACATCCATGAAATCCACGTCTCTCCAGTTTAGAGACAAAGATGTTTTGTGGGATGGTGTCAAATGCTTTGCACAAGTTCAGGTAGCTGCTGTCAGTCATCTAAACATCTATTTGGCTATCATAGGGTTTTATCAGGCACTGAAAGTTACTTTTTAACTTTATATTTATAAATTTCATGGCATCATACAACTTGGCTGGTTGTCTACTGGTTTTCTCATTTTTTTTAAACTGCTGGACAAAATAATTCTTAATTTTATCTGATTCCTTTGTCATAACAATTATTAATATGGAAAAGTGCAAAAGCTGTCTCAATAGCAAAGCATTTTCTGTACAATCAGTAATCAAAATTGATCTGATTAACATTCCTTTTAAGTACAGGTCTTCACAATAGAAATAATGGGTTGTATTTAATATGATTTTTTATATATTAGCCATTGAGATGTTATCTGAAGTAATCTAAACATTCAAAGCTTTAAAGTTGATTCTTTCAACAAGATAAAGCAAAAATCTGGCATCCAAAAAGAGTAATTTCTTTGGGGTATTCTCAGCTTCGTCTTTCTCAAACCTCTTGAAAATGTTAATTAGCACAAAATAAAGAACAGTGAAAAATGTCTGCAGTCTTCCTTGGAGACTAAGATTTGGGACAAATAATTTTACACGTGAAGTGAATATGCAAGTGTAAAGAGATTTAAATATCTGATTTTAATAGGTTTCATCCCACTGGGAGAGACACTTTTGATTATCTATGACCTATACCAATTATTGTGATTCTCCCTGTAGGCAAGTCATAATTTTAACAACTAATCAAACTGAGCCTGAAGGTTCTGCAAAATGCCAAATATGTACTTGGCTTCTTGCTAGTTACAGAGCTCATGCTTGCAACCTGACCTTGTTTCAGTTTCTTAAACGACTTATTTTCAGTCCATTGAAATGTTCATCTTTTAAAGTAGAAATCCTTGGGAATCAAAATTTGATAACAAACAGTTGCTTCTTTGGTTTTGGTTTCACACCGAACATAGTCATAAAAGAGCAAACTCTTAGTTTAAATGAAAGTTGGCTTGACAGATGCTGAGGTTTGAAGTGTGTCAGTAGTGCAATGGTACAAGCTCAGTAAAATTCTACAGCAGTAACCCCATTAAAATTGGTATCCAATTCACAGTACCGACCTCATCTTGCTTTTTAGGTCAGTAGCACATCTTGTCTATTCACTCTGCAAAATAGATTTTAGGAAGCACCTTAGAAACGGAGAACTCAGAACTGAAAATAGTGCTCTGCCGAGGTGAGAGTCAGGACTGCTCTTCTAAAAATACATTGGCTGAGCTTAAACAGGAAATTCTGCATTTATCCATCACAGTGCTCCATTCTGGAGATGTTGTTGGGAAGCTTTATGCAATCTGCATCTCTGTTCAATCTCTGCAGCCCCGTGTAGTGTGAACTGGAGGGAATTTTAATATCACCCTGTAAGAGACAGTGTGTTGAGCTTACGGTGGTGTAGAACAGGGTAAATTCATAGACGCAAAGGTGTCGTAAACAATCTTAGCTGTGCATACGGTGTTGCGTGTGATTGTTAGAGTTAAACCCATTTCTCGAGGTGAAATGTTTTTAGGAAGTCCCTGTTGACATGTTGTTCATGGTTGTATACAGACTGAATGCTTGTCAACGTTCTTCACAGAAGCTAGTAGAGTTACACACAGTGAAAACTAGCATTTAAATGAGAGGAAATATCATACGTGTGTAAGAATACCTCTAATATGTGACTTGCAGGCCACAGGATGGCTGCCATATATAAAATTAGTCCAGAATTTGAATGACTGTGGCCTAGTGCTGCTTCTGCAGAAGTGTGCTTTGAACAAAGAAAATATACAGCTTATTAGCTGAGACTCAGACTCTGACTGGATTTCCTGTCTCACTCTTAATGGAAATAAACGATTACTAATTAGAAAGCTTTGGCTAAACCAACACATGCTTTTGGGCTGCTGCTGTTTGATTCAGTTTGTGGTGTGTCAGCCAAGTACGTACCTACAAAAATTACTGCACCTCTCCATCGATAATTTATAAATCTAAATGCACCACTGAGGTTTTCCCAATAGGATTGTTGGGTTATAAAATCATTTGGCAAAGCTCAAATTTTTCATTGCTTCCTGAATCATCTCAGAATTTGGCTCATTGATTGGTAAATTTAGTCAACCATCCAAAAAATTTTAAATTTGAAAGATGGTACACAGTAGAGGTTCTAATTGTCATCATATTGTTTACATTAATGTACATTAGTTTTTATCTTGAGTAATTTTACAATGTTAATTGTATTTTAATTAACAATCTTAATTTTGTTAAACGCATACATTTTGTGTAGCCTTTCATACTAACTGCATTGTGTTTAAACTTAGAGCATTCCTAGTTAAATGCAGAATATGCATGGAAAAGATTTTTTAAAAGAACAAATAATATAGCATTAAAGTGCATTAAGAACATTTTAGAACCGTATTTAAAACTAGAAAAAAAATTGTGTGGGATAAAATACAATGGATGCTAAATATTTGGTAGAATGGAACAAAAAGAAAGATATTATACAGCTATATAGAAGAATATATGTAAGAAGTGATATAATAGTTTTTACTAGACCACCTAAGGTAATTGGAAAAGACTTGATGCCACTGAGAATCGAGCTGACATTTTGAAAGATTTGCACAATTTCTTTATTGCTCAGTCACTCATTATCATGATGCTTTTTGCATTTCTTTCTTACAGTCAGAAGCTAAGTGGCATGGGCTGATTGTTCCCACATTGTTTAGGGCCATCCCCCTTCGGAGCAGACTTGTGCAGCAGAGAGAGAGCTGGACTTGTCAAAACTGAATCAGAGAGTAAGCTAAGAATTAAGTAGTATGGACGATCAGAGATCCTGTGTTTTAAGTTTGTTGACAGAAACCTTTTTTCATTTATCAGTGTAGATGTAGCTTAAGGCACCACCTGAGTATTGAGTGCATGGTAAATATATTTCATCCAGTAATCCCAGTCATGTTTTTATACTCTTGATTTGGAGGCTACTGAGCTGGTCGTGCTCTGGAGCTAAAGTCTGCTTAATATTTATGGTGAGGGCTTGCTTTGGAGCTTAGTTGTGTCTGATAATGAATCTTCTCTTTGGTTGAGTGCATGTAAATATAACACAGGAGGCGGTAGAAGGAGCCCACCTCGCTGCCGACACAAGCACAGCTTTCCAGCCCATTTTGGAGCTCTTCTGTCAATAATGTGTCTTTTCAAGGACACCTGATCAGATGCCTCAAGTTGTTCAATACACTGAATCAGAGACCTGCCAGAAATCTATAAAATGTGCTGTGTAGAGCTTATGAAATCCAGTTATTTTCTCCAAAAGCTATCTCAAGGTGAAGTGTAGGTCAATACTGGGATGACCATTTTTAAAAGTGCCCTGAGTATCCCAACTGTTGCCATAGAGTTCGTCATTGATTTAAGATGGTACTCCAGACAAAAAAACTCACTTTTTTTCTGAGGAGCCAAGAGCAAAGTGTCAGCAGTTAGGTTGCTGCACTTACCATTATCAACCAAGGGTGCTTGGGAGCGATGATAGATGACAAAATGATCTCCTACTGAAAAATGAACTTGTGTACCAGCAGAGAGACTCCTACACTAACCAAAGATTGTGTCTCTCAAGGAAATACAAGCCTCACGTATGAACAATTTGGCTCCCTGTAGTAACCCAAACACCTCAGAACATTTAGCACTGTTATGTGGGATCTGGTATTGGAATAGTCAACGCTGACTGCTACACCTGACAAAATAAGGGCATCCCAGACCTTTTGTAAGTAGTGACCATTATTCCCCCCTGAGTGAAAACAGAACTTTTCTTAAACGCAATTTTTAAAGAGAAAAAAGTGAGGGAACAGAAATCTTTCATACATATTTGCAGAGAACAGTGAAATTCTCTCATCATAAGTAATTTTTGACTAAAATATGCTAATTGCTGATTTCCAAAGGTTATATGTTGATTATTCTTTGTAAGTGAGGATTTGGGTTTTTTCCCTAGTGAAATAACAGTTGTTTCAATACTTTTATAGTGAATTGTAACATTAACTTGACTGGGGAGAGGATGTGTATGTATAAATAATGTATTTTCCAGAACGAAATAGTTTGCAGTTTTCATTGTAGCACCTGCATACTTGGATTTTTGTTCTGAAATTGACTCTGCAAAGCTGTACTTGATGCATAAATTAAGGAAAGAAGTCTTTTTCCATGTTTACTGAGGCTGTCCTTGATTTCCTGCTTTATGTAAGAGGCAAAGACATGCTGTTTAAGCAGGTTGTTTTCCTGAATGCTATTTGAAATTATTTTCTCTGAGTTAAGCTTTCTCATTAAGCCTTTTTGTTGTGAAAACAGAATTGTGAATAAGACTTTATTTAACTTAAGAAGATTTGTATTCCCACAGTTGTCACTGTAGTGCTTGAAATAGCTAACTGTTAGGATTTGGTTTTCTTTGCCTTCCAAGCTCTTAAATATGTATGTCACTTAAACATGTTGTTTGCAAATTTTAAAATGGCTGTGAGTGCTGCTCTGGTGTTTTTCAACCTTGTCACTGTGAATCTTAATAAAATGCTGATTTTTATTTTTGCTACTTGACAGGAAAGAGTGTCCCAAATCCAAAGGTTTCACTTGCACCTTTGATTTATGTGGGTTCAGTGTCTCATGTGGGATGCTCCTGTGTGTGTGTGAATGCTGCACAAAAGGACATAATGCAAAATCCTCGATCTAGTTTTGTAACTGAGACTTGTGTAACCAACCATATTCACTTCTGGATGTGGCGTCTGCAGAGTTGAGTCTGGGCTCAAGATTATGTATTTATTTAGCTTTGAATGGTTTGGGAGTGAAACAAATGCCCAAGCAGTAGACTTTTGTTGCCCCCAATTCAGCAATCAACCATATTAAACAAGAAATAGTGAATTATACAGCAGTCAATGTTTCTACCTGAGAAATTAAAAATAGTAGATTTGTCCAGTATATAAGCCCAAGAAGAAACTTACTTACTCTGGTCCCAAATCAGCCACTGCAGCAGCAGTGTGAATTTAGGAATCTCATAACTCTCAGAACAGAATACTCTTCATAGGACAACCCATGTAATAGATGTCACCAGACATCTATTCTAAACTTTCTTTTTGAGGTCTGTGTGTCTCATATATATAAAGAAGACCATAACTTAGGTACCATAATCAAAAGCCTGGTGTTTAGTGGCCTTCTGTTTCTGGCTTAGATAATTATCCTTTTTTTTTTTTTTTTTTTTTTAAATGAGTCTCTTTAAATTAATACATGAGATGAATAGAAATACTGAACTAATAAATATTCTGGAGTTGTTTATTTCCAGGATAAGAGAGAGGTTTCAAGCAGTTTTCTGCTTTCTTGTCTTATTATACAGCCTTGACATTGGTGAGTTGCATTTGTTCACAGTGACAAGCTAACTTGATGAAGGCTAGCAGTCTACTTCTGGAAGCAGAATGAATAGGAAGTGTGCCTGAAATTTTTGGAAATGATAGATACCTGCCACTGAGTGGTAAATGCAGTTTGAAATGACATTGTGGATAGAGCATACGCATTTTGATTTTGAAGTTAGTAATGCACAAAGTGCCTCCAAATACTTCTTGTGTCACCTGTTACAATAGACGTAAGTAGATTTTGCTCTAGTCAAATGGCACAAATCTGAAATAATTGTCCTCAGTTTGGTGGAGTTGCACCTCAGTAAGTGCATTGCAGTTTTGCTGTAAAGTTATTGTTGCCCTCTGCTTCAATGACCATTCTTTTGTGAGTTATGCTTCTCATATAAGGTCATCTAGAAAAGTGGACTCCATAAATAGGACTTTACTGGTGCTTGAATATATGGAAGATGTTCATGGTAACGGGCAGTGGTATAGAATTATATGTTAAATTAAAAAAAAAAATCTTCTAGTTGGTTTATTTAGGTCTAAGTAATTCCTTTTTTTATTCTCCCTGACTTACCACCTAATTCAATTCTTACTAAGAAACGAATTTTTTTCCTAAATTTCAATTAGTAAAGGTGCACCATTGTATTAAATGCAAGTTCTAACTTTAATTTCTCAGTAATCCTGCTCTGTGAGTCAGTGTCCAACTACCTGATAACCAACCTGGGCAATCAGATAATAAATCACTAAATCATCACGTTTTTCCCCAAGACACATAATGAGAAAGAGGGTGAACTACTTGATATTCCAGTGTGTGCAGGGCAATTTAGGCTGAATGGGACAAAATCCATTTGTGCATTTGGGAACTTATTGGAGTGGAGAGTCCCTCTGGAGCTGCTGCATGGGGAACATCTTTAGTTTGCTGGCAGTGAGAACTGTGCAGTGTCCTTCAGTTTGTGGGTGGGTTTGTGTGTGTGCTCCTGATAACTGCAAACCTCAGCCCTTTGTTGTGCATTTCGCAGTGCTCAGTTTATTTTAGAACACCTGGTACAGATGTATTCATGTATTAGAGCTGCCTTTGGTGATTAAGCAGGTATGGCTCCAGTCACCTCCCACACCTGAGAAAGGGCTACCACGAATATTTAGGGGTAAGGTGTGTGTTCAGCGGATGTTTCAATGGAAACGGTGAACAGGAAAATGCAAACACGTAGGAACTTGCAAAGATTGCTGTTCTTTGAAGCAAAACGTGGGTTTTGGATGCAGGCAGAAGACTGACCCCCGCCCTACTGGCATGCTTTATAATAGTTGTTAAAAGTGCATCTTTTTTTCAGTAAGGCTTTGCCCTTCTGCATTTACTCTGAAATGCAGAAAGTGAGGATGGTACCTCAGCAGTGGCACCAATGGCCCAGAATGTACCCACGTGCTCCAGACTTTCAGTGGTACCTATGTACCTTTTCATAGTGCTCAATTCTTCGAAAAATGGGCATTTCCTACCATCTACAGATGTCGCATATTTTTTACTGCAGAAGACTGTATAAACTATGCATTTTCAGGGATATTTCCTAAAAAAAATTCTGCTACTTCTCTCTAGGGTTGTAAAGGGACTTTGTGCACATTCCCCCCAGTAAAATTTACCTTTCAGCCTCTCTGTTGTAGTTAGGGGCAATATTGGCAAAATCTTAATCAGCATTTCATTGCATTACTACATTTTACTGCTGCATAAAGAATACAAAATTTTTCTTTCCTCAGTTCCACGTCATGACTGCTTTCAGCAGTAATCCATGGTTAAAATATTAAATTAAAATACAGGATTGTTGAGTGAAGTTTTTATAGCATTTCAGATATACCAGATTGTTCAGGTAAGAGAGGCATAATGTACATTTGTGCCCAAATTCTTGCTAAGCATGTTATAACTGTGGTTAGGACTCCTAAGGACACCAGCTGCTTTTGCTTAGAAAAAATTCAGAAGAATTAGAAAGGCAATAAGGATTAGTTACCTGTTAAAATTCCATTAAAAAATCATCTGCATATGCAGTGAATGCAAACAATTGATTGCAGGAAATTTGGAATGCTTTTGTTGTGTCAGTTAAGATGATGCTGACTGATGCATTCATAAGTGTGAACACTTATGATAGGCTGTCTGATTTTTGCTGTATTCAGGTATTGTTCATCACTCACTTCTGGCATGGAGACGGACACTTCTCTCTGGGGGTTTCTGTGGCAGAGAAAGGTGTCTGACTGTAGCTCATTGTTTTGCTCATCAGGTCTGTCACTGCTTTCAAATCCACTTGCAAAAATTCTCTCAGGAGGGGCCATCCCTGTAATAGCAATGGACTGGATAAAAATGACTATTTTTACCTTTGTTCTATATCGCAAGACAGGATTTAAAATTTACAAGCTGATTCAGGAAGTGAAATAGCATTAGATTGAGTGTGATGTCACCTATACCTCAGTGTACATGTGAGAATATGACATAAATGAAAAATTATACACTCCCTTCAGTTGGATCCTACAAGGGTAACAAAATCCCACTTCCTTGGGCAAAATGTTCCAACAACACTAATACTGAATGTCTTCTTTTCATTATCATACTTTCCACATTATATGTGGGAGATAAGCATCATGAAGGAGTTAAACCTCCCTCTTTCACTGGTCCCATGAAATCCTTAAAGCTCCTGAAATAAATTATTCAGCAGATTCCAGTATTTTTGGATTTAAATATAGATTATTTATTTCCTACTTCAGTCGGCACTGGGTATCAAGGCTGGTAGATCCCCAAGGAGGCTAGCTCAGAATTGCAGCACTGAGCTCTCAGGTGTCTTTCATCTGAGCTGCCAGCATTTTCAGTAAAAGAATCAAGAAGACTTAACCTAAAAATGAGACTTGTGAAGGTCTGAATGCCTGATAGGGAACCAGCAAACAACTAATTATTAACCAATCAACACAACCAGATACATCTTCTGTAATATGGAAGTTTATCTTCACTGGAGATAATTTAATAACTTTCTACTCAGGTCCACTTTTCAGTTCCTCTGCATCTACAAGAAGCTGAAGGAATGTTGCTCTAAGTAGAGCCAGGCGAAATTTGTGCAGTCATGATCAAATTTTGAATAAAATTGTCCCAGTCTGAGCCACCTCAGAGATGGGATCTGTTGTTCTCAGTACCACGGGACACTAAAGTTAAAATACCTATGTGCTATTCATATTGTGGGAAACTAGTGAACTTTTCACCCTTGTAACAGTACTGGAGATCTTTGGACATTCCTATTCTGCCAGAATAATTTAGCACAATTATAATTGTAATCAATGAAGTTAGTAATTTCTAATTGAAAAAAAAATAGGAAAAATAGAAGTGATTTACAACTTAAAATGTATTTGATTTTTTGTAGGTAAAGTAATTTTATGATGGTGACTAAAATTCAGTCATTTAAAACCTGATTTCATTGTGTTAGGCCTTAGTAATAAAGAGGAAGCCAGGAACAGTAAATATTTAATTGGAATATCTCTATCAAATGAACATGGAGATTTTGCTGTATAGTATAATATTTCAGAGCTCTTACTGAATTTTCTTTTTAGTAGGAAGAGTTTATGTTGAATTTCTGAGAAGTTTCCTTACTGGATTTTTAATACCTACTTTAGTAGGTAAAATGTTCCCTTCAGTGAAATACACAATAAATCAAGAAAGGTCGGTTCAACTGCTTGAGTGTGCTACAAGCAGAGTAATCAAAGAAATAAGGAGCTAATATTTCTGGTACTAGCAGAAATATTTCTTTTGAACCAGGACTACAATGCATTGTGGTATTCCTTCTTTTCAGTATTTTAAATACACTGCTGCCTCACTAGTGGGCTTTCTTCCAAGAATGAATTTTCAGACGTGAGTATGATGGGAAAAAAAGCATCTCTTGCAATGGCATTTTTGTTTTTGAATACAGTCTTTTTGGCCAAAATGTCTTCTTACCACCCTGCATTTGATACATGTGTAATGTTTGATTCTGGTCATGGCATTGAAGAAATATAACTCCTGCTTTCCTAGGGCTGTAAAGTCTTTGTTTTGCATTGAGACTTTTTCTTCAAGCTGAAATATGTCATAGATGTGCACAGTAATGATAAGTGTTATTATGATTAGGCACTGACATAAGTCACTGCTGTTGGTGTCTGTGTTAAACCTACCTGGGTTATGTTTTGTGTTTTAAAAACTGGAATGGAAAATCTCCAGCATTTAACATTGATAAAGATAGCTAGTCAAAACTTAGTATATATAGGTGCCTGGGAAAATATGGTGGTAATGGAGAGGGATACAAATCCAGTAGCTGACTAATCCAGTACCAGTTTCCAGAGGAAGTGTGAGCACTGAAGTTTTAACAAAGAGAAAACAATATTTGAAGGTATTGATGAAAGAATGCTGTGGCCAGTTCAGATGGCTGGAATCACTTACCATCCTTTTAATAAGCTCAGATGCTACTACAAATAATTGGGGCTTGTTCTGAAAAAAATTTAAAGGATTTAACCTGATGCTGATTTCTAACTCCTAGGAAAAAAAAAATTGGTTTCTGTGATCAACAGCAAATTTATCTGATGGAGAAATTATGTCCAGTTTTTTTTGATGAAAAATTGTTATATAATGGAACATTCATTAAAAAGATGGGGTAAAATCCTATGAACCTTCTCTGGGAGACATGGTAATTTTTCCAACACCCTCCTTTAAAAGTGGGCAAGGTGGTAAGACTCCTTCTGAGACTGTAAGCTAAAATAAAACAATGCTTGATTACTGAGGCAAAAAATGGGACTAACTCTACAATGGAAATATTCTGTTCTGGTCCCCATTCACCTAGTGAAAATAAAGATCATCTTTGAATTTATCTTTTGAATACTTCAGATTCACTTTTGAAACGACATACATGAAAAATTACAAATTTTTAGCCTAGAAAATCTTACTGTCTTGCTCTTCCACTTAAAAGCTTGGAGGTTGTTTTAATAGCTTAAATTACACTAACTTAAATATTCTGAAAGTTAGAATTAATTTTTCCTACATCCCCTGGAGGTCTGAAGACAATTCTTAGGTCAGTTTCACTAAAAGAAATGGTATTGGATTACCATTAAATGTCACACCAGCCACGGTGCACTAATATGGGAAATATTCTGCTACATAACACTCCTGAGGAGATGATGTGGGAAGACTCATTAACCTGCTTCAGTGCTGCGCTACGGCTGACGGAGGAGCTCAACAGTGAAACAAAACAGGTTCATGCAAACTGTGAAATTCAGGTGCCAGAGTGCAATAGACAGAGTTTCGAGATGCAAAAATTCGGGCACAAAAAGCTTAAAGATACTAAATATTGACAGTAATTTTTGTAACTGTGCTGTATGTTAATAGCTAAACAGAGTTACAGCTTAGTTTCTTGGTTTTGTTGTTGTTGGTGGTGGTTTTTTGCATTTGTTATCTAATTAGAAAGGGCAGTGCTCTAAATCAGAAGGGGCTGAATACTCAGTTTGAGATTAGGAAAATCACAGTTTATACCTGAACTGTCATCTTGCTGCAGTCTCAGTCACTTCATTCAAAAGTCACCACTGATCAGTTCTCTTCCTGTGCTCTTACAATTTGGTAGCTGGGCTTAGCTTGGCTGAGTTCATGTTGTTACAAAAATGTCACAGTATTTTATTTTCTTTTATTATTGTTTGTCTAGAACAATATGAACTTTCAGAAAACAAAAATTTCAAATAAAACCTTCTTACCACGGAACTCACGAGAGTCACAAATAGGAGCTTTATGGGAATTGGCATAAAATAAGAGATGAGTAAATATTTCCTAGGAACAGCCTTAGACTTACGTGTAATGTAATAGAAACATATTTAATTGAAAATTATTAATTCCTAAAGTTGAGAGAAAAATCATTAAAAAGATATGAGCACTAAATACTTGGATTGCTTCAAAGTATGCAAAAAACCATTTCCTAAACAGGGTTCTCATTCTGGATTCCCATTTAAAAACAGACCTTGGAAGCGGTATTGATTGTCCGTGTAAAATGTCTAAAATTTTATAATAGAAAAAAAAAATACTTCAGCTTTATGGAAAGTTCCTAAGAGATTCTGGAAATGTTTTTTTTTTAATGAGGGGAGTCTCTATTTGTGGTGTCCCAATTGACATTAATTTGCAATGGGTGAGATTAGCACAGAAGACTGTCCCTAGTGAACACCTCTGTGAATTTTTAGTGCCAGAATCACATGCTGAACTGTGCAAACAGACATCCTTCACTTATATTTCATAAGGCTGTTTTTACCTAGGGTCTTAGCAGGTGTTAGTGTAGCTAATGCTGCTCTTATGTTTGATTTCACTAGATTTTCAAAAAGTTTAAACACTTTGTTATACAAAATCCCATTCCTTCCCTCAAATTACCTTAATTCATTGCCTTCTTGCTATGATAGTTTAATTGAGTGTAGGGTATAAAGCTAATTTACTTCTCTTTTGCCATCCTAATAGTTCTCATTTTCTTTATTGAAATAGTAATTACTGCCTTTAGATACAATAACTCGGAAATTACTTTTTCTAATAACTTAGGTTATCATATCATCACCGTCATAGTAAAAATCATTGATGCACCAAAAAGAGTTTTGTGACTTCAAATTAGTTTAAAGTAGCTGATATTGCTATAAAAAGTTATATTTGTATGGCCATAATTTAACCTTTCTTCAGCAGACTTCAGTGTTCTTACAGGAGGTAAAAGACTGGGAAAATACAAGTTTACTTTTCTGTATTTCACATACTATCTTTAGGTGTTAAAGAGTACATCCACTTCTTTTAGAATAGATTTGCTGTTTTCACAGAATTTATCCTTCTACCAAATATCTCTGAATGGTACAAGTTAAAGAAACAAAGATTTAGTGATCTAAACCAGATCCCTTCTGCAATTACATAAGTATGTGCCATAAAAGAAGGTTTAAGTGTTAAAAAAAGAACAATGCAGTGTTGATAATAGCTTAAGGTGATTATGTGAGGTCTATGTTAACTACTTTAAAAAATGAGAAAACTGACACTTTTAAAGTGTGTATCAGAAGAATTACTACATAAGCACTTACACACTGGATATGTGAGCAATTAAAGCTGATGCAAAGAGTTTTTGATTGCTCATCTTCTGCAAATTGAGGGCACAATAAGTAGAATAGGAAATAAAATTGTGGCTTCTAGTGTACATAGAACATACAACTGAATTTTGCTCTTGCACTTCCTTAATTAAGTAATACAGTGCAATTCCTTTTTATTGACATGTTCATCAGACAAAATAAGCTACGAATGGGATTGTTTTCCTCCCTTCTGTTCTGTTGTCAAAGTTTATTTTATGTGTAATAATTAAATGTTTCCTTTTAGAGGTCTGTATGTCTTGGGGTAAGCCAGAAGGAGGCATTTCACAGCCAGGTGGGAAAGGGCTGAGTGGGACAGGCTCCATGTGCCAGATCTGAAGAACTTTCTAGCAATGTACCAAACTAGGTAATGATAAAATTCTATAAATAATATAGAAAAAATTGTAGCATCTATTTATAGGACT
Organism: Struthidea cinerea; assembly: GCA_013397865.1. Taxonomy (NCBI): domain Eukaryota; kingdom Metazoa; phylum Chordata; class Aves; order Passeriformes; family Corcoracidae; genus Struthidea; species Struthidea cinerea. The sequence continues at coordinate 992,077 of VZTI01005121.1, forward strand.
CGTTACCTGATCTGTTATTGATTCTTTCCATGATTTCACTGGGCCAGAGTCCAAAAGACTTGAGTTTAGAGATATGCGTGGAATAATAGGCAAGGACATGTTCCTACACCTGGCATCCTGTGATGCTCTTCTCTACAATGTCAGCCATGAATTTTCACAGGAAAGCTGTGCAATGTGGTGCCATTTCATCTAATAATTATAGAGATTTAGCAGCCATTATTAATGGTTTTTCCTCTTACTTGGCAGAGCGAGGTCACCTGACTGATATTTAGGCACTACTTTAACAACAGCTGTGTTAATAACAGGAATTGCAATAGGGAGCTGAAATATGTTTAGAGTCTCATTATTGGAATTATTCATAATGTAAAATTAACCAAAAAACCCCACCAACACCCAGAAAAGATAACAAAAAACCCAACAACAACAACATCAAAAACCCCCCACTCTAAATTTTCTGTGTGGCGAAAGAAGTCATCCTTTTTTTTCTTTCCCTTCCAAGATTAGATTTTTTTTGCTATGACTTATGAGGTCTGTGTGCCGTGGCTGTGAGTCTCTGTGCATCTCCAATTTAACGTTTGTATCTCTAGGAGCTGCTCTTTCAGTTGCATTGTGAACGCAGGCCATGTGTCCTCTGAGCTTGAACCCTCTAGTCCCGGTCGCCTGATGGGCACAGACATGAAGGATCCTCTATGCCAGGAATGGAGCAGTAGCACCTCCAGCTGTGGCTGCTAATGCTCAGTCAGTGCCTTGTATCTCTTACTTATCAGAAGACTTATCAGTTTGAGGTAGGACAGCACTGGGCCCGTGGGTCCAAGTCTGTGTCACAATATTGATCTGAAATGGCTGTGCTTTGTCCCAGAAGTTGGTGGATTTTCGTGGCAGAGAACTGGTCTATCTAAGGCACATTCGAACGGGAGGTAGTGTGGTCCATGAGCTTTTATAAAACATGAATTCCTTTGGATGTTGCTTTGTACCAGGCACCCAAAATTAGACTCTCTTTGTATGTGGCAAGATTAAGATAACTGCACAAAAGATTACAGAGTGGTTTTATTGTCACATGGCCACCTAACTTTTTTCTGTGTTGCAGTCTCTTACAAAACAACAAAAGAACATAAAATCACAGTATATACCTTCTTCCTTATACCATTTCATCTCTTTAGAGACATAAATTCAATATTATGATCTATAATTGCAATATAGCTTCTCAGGACTTAAATTGTTCATAATCAATGATTTCCACAGAGTGGTGTACTGTTATTCATTGCAATTTTGTGATACAATTTTAAATATTAAAGTGTACATGGAATAGCTTGTCCTCATATTTTTGTATTTTTGCTCTAAAATTCTGGCCTCTCTATTCTTTCTACCATTTCCTGCAGCAGTGCACACATCAGTACTGGTGGTAGAAAAGAAATTATGATGCTACCACATGCTTCCCAGGAGCTTTGGCTTAGTTAATGCTGGAAGTGTATTTCTTTTCTATTGTGCAAGGTCAATCTCTCTTCTTTTAGTGGTAAAAGGCACCAAATGCTCTGTGCTGCTTTTTGCCTAGCACGTTGGCTAGAAAATACGAGACATCTCAGCTCCCAGATTTCCCAGTAATAAACTATATGTTTTCAGCACTTCCTAAGTGAAGAAGATGGCAATATCTTTGAATCAAAGGCACTGCAAATAGAGAGGTCTTTCCCTGAAGACATACATATCAAATATTTAAAATGGAATGGGAAAAGACAGTAAAGAGACTCCCATCTGAAACATTTTGCGAGAAGCGCAGTTTACTTCTCTAAGGAACGTTGCACTGTGTATCACAGAGACAAGCTAAAGCTTGTGTTGTAATGAATGGAAATAGTAAAATATCACCAGGGTGATTTTTCCATGGCATAACTCTCCTGACTTCAAATAGCCTTATGTATTTTGCACCAAAGCTCTAATTTGCCAGGAAGAAAAGAGTGCGCCTGGTGACAGTTATTTCATTCCAGTATAGCGGTGGCTCCAGGATGTAAATAATAATGGCCAGGATGAAAGAAGGAAGCTTTGATTCTGTTCATTTTAAATAACAGCAGAGCAGCTGACTGCATGCACAATGTAGTTCCTGCTATGAGACTTAGCCAGTAAGAACATTCATGACTTTATTAGGCACCTTTAATAAAAAGCAAACAAAGCTGTCTGGTGTCTGCGTGTTGTTCCAGAGGTGCTTCAGCAGAGTTGATGTGTCAAAACCCTACAGAGGTCTGAGTGGGCAGAGTTTTCAGATCTCTTGAGGCCTGGACAGGGCTCCCTGAGGAGCTGCAGAAATAAGAAACTTAAAACACTTCCTCATTCATTTGAATGTGTGTTGGATTAAGTCTTAGTAGCTCAAAAAGTATTTTCCCCCCATATTAATGTACTGCAAAATCCATGTTCTGCAGGACATAGTTTTGTAATTTAACCAGCATTATTACTGTCTTTTTACTACTTATTACATCTATTACTGGATGTGGGAAAATAAATCCGTGACCCATGCTTACTTCTGAGGGAATTGATGATCTGGTGGTGTATAGCTGCTCTGAAGTAAAAACTCTGACTTCTTGTCACACTTTTACTGCTGTTTACCTGGATGTACATGTATGATTTGACAGATCTGTCTGCTTTTAAATTTGGTGGGCTGATCTGTTTTTAGACGGGCATTTCTGATGATGAGAGCTGTTACAGTGTTGCTTCATCAGTATTCTTACTAACTCATAATTACTCTAGACATGCCAATCAAGCTCCGTCCCCTCTTGTGCTAAGCAGGAAGCAGACTCTGACCAGCATTTTTAACCAGCTAAGGGAGCTTTTGAGGCTGACTTACCTTTTGAAAAAAACATGAATGATCCACAGGGCCAGAGAGAACATAACAGGGGTCTTAACGCCGTAGTCTAACATTCACCTGGAAAAGTGATTTCCTGGGTAGTAGCTGTGCATATTTCGTTCAGGTCCTCAGCAAGCACATCTGCCTTGGAAGTTAGTCCTGCTTTCAGCAGGAGTTTGGTCTAGATGACCTCCACAGGTCCCCTCCAGTCTAAATTATCTTGTGATTTTGTGATTTCATATTTAAAGACTTGTTAGATTATTATTATTCTCTAACTCATTCTGTTGGTGCTCTGGCCTGAGTTGCTGGACTATTCTACACAGCTAAAACTGTTAACAGCTAGGGATGCACACTGCAAGAGTAGAAATAAATGATTTGATACCTTTATAATAAAGGTTCTCAGTTTTCCCTTCATGTTCTACATAAGCAAACAGCTTTTAAGTGTTCAAAAAAGGTAAAATCCTGAAAATTCCTTTAAATATTTAGGTTGAAAATATGATGGTACTAAATGATACATCCTTTGAAGGCCTACACTACTCTTCAGTGTTTAGGAGAGTGTATCTTTGAAGCTGCCAGACTAAACATTTGAGCTATGGTGCAGCCTCCTTTGCCTCCGAAGTACAAAAGAGGATGTCAAGAAATAAGGGCAAATCAGTCTCAGTCATGGGCTAAGTGGAAAGTCTGGAGCAAGAAATCCTGCTTTGGAGATTTGGCTGCAAAAAACACACATAAATATTTCACCTGCTGGGACTCTACAGACAGGGAAGAAATGATAAAGCTGGCATGTTATATTGTCAAACACAATATTCTTTATGATTCTATTCCTGACTTTTTTTTCCCCATAGGGAAGTTTTCATGAGGTAAGGGCATGAACTCAAACCACTTGGCAAGTGTACAAACTGACCTTTATCACCAAAGATAATGGGATATAAAATCTACATTTGTATTAGGATTGTTGCACTGACAGAAAAAAAGGAACCTCTTTCTGGCTTATGTCCTTTCTGACTTAAAATTTTATAACCACCTTTAATGCTACTACTGTGTCAAAGATGAAGGAACATGGTTTAATGTTAATGAAAAGCTGGACTTTAGGTATTCCCCAGATAACTAGTCTGAGAATTTCAACTATATTAAAAATCAAAGTAGTTTTAGATGAATTTACTATTGAATCTCACTGTTTCCTTCAGTTCTAAATTTTAGAGAATGAATCTTACTAGAAAAAAAAATCCCATGTTTGCCTCAGTCGAAGTGAACTTGCCCTATGTGCTGCTCCTGTGGATTTCTCTTCCACAGTGTACTGCAGCCACTGCTTAATTTTTGTCTCTAATTGTTTTGCAAACCATTTTTTTGTTGTGACACACAAGAAGTGAGTCGAATGGTGATGGCTAGGGTGAGCCTCAGCTTGGTCTAGTTGGTATTATTCATTTACTGAGTTACAAAAATAAAACCTGTAAATTATAGGGAAATAATTGGAATGATCAAGGGCTTGATATGATGCCCGTTCAAGCAGTGGGAATCTCCCTGCTGATTTCTCTGCTTTTGATCAGGCTCCTCAATTGCATTTTTATTGTCTTTGCAGTTGTTACACTCCCTTGTCATGGCATGTTTAATATTAGATCTGTGAACTCTTACGGTGAAAGGTGACCATGTCTTTCTTTGCTTCTTCTGTAGCAAATAGGATTGTTCCTCAGTCTTGATTAACAAATTTAGGTCCTACAGGGATATGAATAGTAATAATAACAAAAACAACAATTATAATAATTCAATTGATACGGTTTTATACATTTAGGTGTGCTTGTTCACATGTCTGCTACAAATGCTTTAAGCTTATATCTGTACCTAGTATGAAGCAAATGCAGTTGTGTGTTGAAACAGGAGGCTGATCCCATGAACTTGTGTTTATCCTTAGGAATATAATTCATGTCATTCAACTTCATCCCCTTGCACAGCTCCATTAAATATAATCAGAAGTTGTTGACAGGGATTCAATAAGTGGTATCTGAAATTAAGCCACGTAACCAGTCTTAGCAAAGGCTTGCCAAGGGTTGGAGTTGTACATTTTCCAATTTGGGTACAAATGCTGTCATGGGAATGGATTAATGTCCTGCCATTTTCTGTCCTTGTTACAATCTTTTTTTCCCCCCAAGAATGTCATATCAGAATTTTAATGTCTTGTATAATCTGTGAATTATATCATTGTGCTCTACTGCTTTGACCTTTTCTACATACTCTAATTTGATAGAGTAGCCATTCCACTGCTCTCTTTTTTAACTGCTTTATTATCCCATGGGGAATGTGTAGTCTGGGCAGACATTCAGAATGCACTCCACTCTCATTTTGACGTCGACTGTCTGCCTTTTCATTGCTTTACAGGGCTGTTACTCAGGCTTCATATTCATTAATTGGTACCTAAAAGGGAAGTAGGCTTATCAAGGAATGTTATAAAGAGAGGAGCTTGGAAGGAACGACGTGTACGAGAATACTGAGAAGTCAAAGTAGAGTTGCCTAACATATTTCTTTAAGTAGTGTAACTATATGTATTCCCAGATGACACAGAATTAATTTGTACTATGACAAAGGTGATATCAAAGTGGAAAAAGAAATAATTTTCACCAGCTCTTATTATGTTCTGGAGATAGTACACTTGTGACCTTAGTGCCATAATGATTGCAAAAGGTATGATGAATGGGAGATAGCACCAGACACTGCATTTTGAAAGGATTTAGGAATAACGTTCCAATGTTATCAATGCCACATCTGTGGCTGAACGAGACCAAAGTGTTAAAACTGTAAGAAAAATTGTTTAATTTCACAGTTTTGTTTTGAAGGTTCATGAGGAGAGTGAATGATTTCGCTTTCTCTGATGCCCTTACACAGTTTTGTCAGTCTGCTGTGCAAATGGTTGTTCTTTGGCATGTGTCAAAAGTGCTTTAGGTGCAATTTGTCCTCCTATTCTGTCAAATTACTCTGGCTTATTTACTGAATGAAGGTTTCATGAGCTTTTGTACTTAATGTACTCTTGGAAACTGAGCAAAATAATAGAATTCACTATGACTGAAATGTGGTTTAAAAAGAAGAATCAGCTAGGCTAAGGAGAAACTACTTTTGTGTAGCAGAGAGAGATTCTGAGCGCAAGTTACTTGAAATGTACTTTTAAATGTTTATCAGAGGAGGTGCCTCTCACTGTTCTTTGATCACTTAAAACTCATGAAACTTGAAATAAGTTTTAAATTATAAGGAAAAAGTATCTATATACTATTGACATTAAACCAAGATATTTCAAAATTTGGGAATATATTCCTGACTCCTCACCCTGCTTTGACACAGCAAATATTTTCAATAGGAACAAAAATATTCTTAATACAGAGAAACGTCTCCCTTTTACATCCATTGCTGAGTGACTTTTCTAAAGTTTCAGCCTCTAGGCTTTGCCATTGACCAATGCCTCTGCACTCCAAACACAGATAACACTCCCTGTGTTTCCATGTTTCCTTAGGGTTGATAGTTACAGACAGAGAAGGTTTGAAAAAGCAAGAGCGCCCTTGGTGGATGCATAAAACCTTTCCCTGCAGTCACTGTGACTCTTCCCATTGATTTGACTGGGAGTTTTGTTCAGCGCTGTGGTTTGCAGGGGGAGGGAAGGCTTGGTTTGTTACTTTCAACTAGAAAACAAAAAATTAATGCCATGACTAAGGAGACGTCTTACATCCTTCTTTCATCTTTTTGTCTTTCATTCGCTTCTTAGTATTTATGTTAAAAAAAAGGATTTTTAGGAGCTTCTTTGTCTGATTTCAGTTTATTATTTTTTTTAAGGTATTCCCTCCCTTTATTGCTATTCATTTTCCTCATCTTTTGTACATTTGCTAACCAATCAGCTCCTTTCTCAAAACTTGCCTAGAAGATTGTCTTTTACTATAATGTGCTATAATCACCCATCTTAGTGATACACTGCAGAAGGCACAATAGCTCCAAAAACAGACAGACAATTGGTGCTTATTTTCAGCCAATTTTCATTTATGTGATTTTTCTTTTTTTTTCTCTTCTTTCAAATGCCCGTGAGTAACTACTTGACTCTTTGAAGGTCTCTCTGATGTGACTCTGCCTTAGGAAGATGACTCATTGTTCTGACCTTCAGCTCTCTCTCCTCATTTTGATGAGGCAACTTTCCATTTTGTAAAACAGAAAGCTGTTTTCACTTGCAAAATCATTTTATTGTGCCAGTCAAATTGCACAAGTCATAGCAGGATGAATCTCTGTGATTTCCCATGAAGGCTCAGGCTACGTTTAAAGAATCTTGCTTTGTGTGCTTGTGTATTGCATTCTTCTCTTTGTTTTTTGAGAACCAACTCAAAACATTTGCAACACAAATCCTCTCTTTGTTTGTTTTGGTTTTGTGTTTTTTCATTAACTAGTTGAGTAATTTTGGTGCAGATGGCTCTTAGTGAGTCCTCACTATGCACAAGCATTTCCCTTTGGTAAGAATCAGGTGTTCTGGCAAGTAGACATGCAAGGTTTTCTTGACTTAAAATTAAAGGAAAATTCATTTAATATTTTAAGAATAGTCCTTTTCTTTGATGGAGCCTACTAGAAAGCACACAGAGGATTCTCTAAAATTGCTAATGTTAAATGTATGTGTTATTGCACTGAAATTCTAGCAAAGGAAGAAAAGTGTTTATTAGAATAAACTTCTTAGAAATTTGGAGTAAATGCATCCATCCTCTGTTGGAGTGCACTAGGTGGTGGTAGAGAGAGAGGCTCTGAGGATCAGAGAGAGGGCCTCTATCCTGGGCCCGGAGGTGACCCTGGGAGTGCATCCAGGTCACCGGGGATGGACTGAGAGAGGATTGTGTGTTTATGGACAGCCTGGGCCTGTGAGAAGTGTTCATTGGAGTTTGTGGCCTTATAGGGCATTGTTTGCCTATTACCATAATAGGTAAAATCTGTGCAATGCCCCAGGTGATTGGGGGACACTGTGGTGAACATCTTTCCTGTTTATATGATGTTATATCCTGTTGGGTGCTGGTATTTAAGGAATTCTGACTGTGCAATAAACGTCTTTACATTTTCCATCTGATGAGCAAGGTCCTTGACCATGCATCATTACTGCAATCCTCATAGTTGTATTTCAGGAAAAGTTTCTTAGAGGCTTCTGTTCTTCCTAATGTTTTTGTTTCCCAAAGGCCTTACAAAAACATATTTAAGTCTCCATTGCTATTTTAAACTTTACAGAAATAAAGAAGCAGTGTTACTTTACACTGATCCTTTTAAGCTTTCCATAATTATGGGCTTACCGCTCTCCTGTTAAAAAACATCAGAATTATAAAATTTTTATAGTGGCTGCCATTGCCAGTACAATGTGGGTTTTTTTGGTCTTAAGTGCTAACAAATTTTGTGCTGTCTTATCAGAGTCATATCTTTGTCTGTGCACATAAGTAAATGTACTTGACTTCATTTTTGGTCATCTTTATCTAGGAAACACCTGAATTATGGTGAATTGTTTGAGCAGACTTCAGGTATTTTTCTATATGGAGTAAAGATGGAAAAGAGTAAGGGCATCTAATTGGCAGCAGCCAATACTCTGGCCTGTGATGTGTCTCCAAGCCAGAATAACACCAATAACAAGTCAGTTCTATTTGAAGATTTTAATAAGACTTACTCTAGTTTTGTGCAGTGTTCATATAAAGTGGTATCAGTTGCATTTTTTTTTTTTTTTTTGGCAAGGGGGAAGCAAAGTATTGATTCGGTGATGTTTAGATGACAGAAATCCAGACCTGGTTCAAGGTGAGGTGTGATGAGGAATTAAGTTTTTCCTCAGAGGGGATTCCATGAACTGTGTGTGTTGAGTCAGTGTCATCTCTGTGTGCACACCCCATGTCCTGTGGGGTGTCTCAGCCTGTGCATTGGGTTTGCATGGCCCGATCTGTTTCCCACAAGAGGAACCTCTTCTCTTCTTTCTCCTCCTCTTCCCTCTCTACTTCTCTCCTCTTTTGAATAGGAGTGCCGAGTTCTTTAATTAGGGTGTAGTTCTGAAGGGAGACAAACATAATTAGCAAATTTTGGGTTTTTTTAAAGTCATCTTTACTGTTCTTTTTGATTGTTTAGAAAATCTCCAATACTGACTTGTTTCCCCTCTTATTTTCCTTCTTTGCCTTCCTCATAGGGAACTATTTACAGTGCATTTTATTAGCTGTATGATAGGTAATAAATACAAATGCAGATACCTTTCTTCATCATAGACACAGTATTCCAGTGCTTCAAGTTTATGGAGCTAGTTTTAAACTGGCTGTTTTGTTTTTATACTTATATTGCCCTAATTTATAGTTCTCCTGAGACGTACGTAATAGGCACCTAGAATGATGAAACTGTTAAAATTTTCAGACAATTCTTCTCATAAGCTTAGTTTTGTTGTTGGCACATGTTCCTGATAGAATCAGCACTGCTGTTATTTGAGTGCAGTTCATAATTTCTAAAGTTTGGGGAAAAGCTCTGGAAGATTACAAGAAACAGAAAATGTATCAATTATTCTGTGCATGTGCTTTCTCCAACAAATTAAGGGTCCAATTTTTCATCAGAGAACAAAATCAGAATACTACTTAACGAAGGAGTAATTAAGTTATGAAGAAATACAAAGTCACTAATATAATAAATAACACTTCACATAATTTATTAGAGATACCTTTGAAATTGGGCTAAAGGTGTATCTTGAAAAGGTTTTTAGAAGCATATGTTATTTGTTGAAAACTTCCATAACAAGAGGGTTCTCTGTCCTTTATGCCTCTTCAGTGTTTTAATTCTTTATGCCTCTTCTTGTTTTACTTTTTTTTTTTTTTAGCATATTTGGATTCCTTAACTTTTTAAAAAGCAGCTGTGTGAGAAACTCAGATGACTTTCTAGTTTAAAAACATTGTTCTCTTTTGCTTTAATAACTGTTGGCAGTAATTTATTTGTTATTTGCATATAGACCCTCTGGATTTGGTAGTTTATGAATATTTTAAAAGTTAAATGGATCGATTTTATCTTTTTTTTCCCATAATTTTAATTAGATTATATGAACTCTCTTCCATCTATGGACCATAATCTTCCCACACGCTGGGTTTTCTTCTGTTATCTCAGTTCAGGAGTATAAATCCAGATGCTACCATAGACCATATAATTAAAACCTGACTTAATGATCATTGCCTTTCAGACCCAGATGACAGCACATTAAGAGAAGATGAATCATCTTTCTACCTGAAGTCCTTCCTTCCCCTTCAAACCCTTCAGCTGGTGACACTGTTTGAATAACAGTCACCACCTCCCAGAAGGAGATTGCAGCTCCCCTGTTTTCTCTGCCAGTAATATCCCTGTACCGGTATCCTTGACCAGTGTAGCACCAGGGAAAGCATCAGCTGTGCAGCCACTCTTCCCTTCTCTAGTATGTTCACTGAGGTGAATTGTTAGACTGTTAAACTGTGTTGACCTGGCACAAAATGCTGTGTTTAGTCCTACCCCTTTGGAGCTCTGCAGAACAACATCTTTGTATTCCTGCAGTGGGTTTTACCGGTTATCTCTGAAACCCTTCAATTTCCACAGCATCCCCAGCACGGTTTCCTAAGGAGCTAAGACACATATGGTTGCACTCTGTGTCCTATACTCCCAAAGCTTCTAAACCTGTCAGCTAATTCTGTCCAGATTTGACAGAAGCCTTGATGGCGTTTAATCCCCGTTACGCGTATCTCAACTTGTGTGAACATCCAAATGCTCGGGCTATCCCACTGCAGGGTAGTCAGAAAGCCAGCAGCATCTCCCCTTGGAGGCTGTGTGAGCCTTGCAGCAAAATCAGACTTTTCCTACTGGAGTTTCTAACTGAACTAAGAGTTATCCTCAGCTGAATCCTTACCTCTTCCTAAAGATACTTTCCCCTGAGAAACTGTAAGGACAAGATCTGTCTCTTGTCTTTCTTTTGTCCCAATTATCTCAGGGAAGGGGAGTTCTTTGGGATTTAGTTACAGTCAAACAACAACCTTGGGTAGAACTCTGGGTGACTGGGTATCTCATTAGGTGATTCTCACCTGTCACAGGATATTTGCTTCCAATGTTTCCTTACTTCTGGAATGGAAGACCATCTTTGGTTGCCGTTGGTTTCGGTAGGAACAAGGTTTCAATCTTAAAGTAATATAAGAAAAGTGCTTGCAAAGGTAAAGAAAGACTGTTGGAAAATCTTGGGATGTTTTTACATCCTATTTCATGACAATCTTCATGAAAATTGCTTATCTGACAACCAGATTATTGTTCCTAATACACAAAAATCTCCGTAAGAATCTGAAAAAGTGCAAAGTGGATGGACCTTCTCCCTGGTGTCCTGTCATATTGAGGTTTCTGTGCAAAAGTTTTCACCCACAACCCTAGGAACTCCTACAAAATGTTGCGTACAAAGCTCTCATATTTTTCTAGTAAATTGCTATCTGTCTACTATATATATATTTTAATGAATACATATTTTTCATTCTTCCTGCTGTGAAACTAACCCTACTTAAAATCTGTAGGAAAGGAGGGGAATTGGAGCAGATGGCAGATAATTTTGAAGATAATGAAGTCCCTTTGATTTCTCCTGGATTATTTAGCCGTTCTATTGGTTCTATTTGGATTTAGGAAACTATTTGTGCTTTGTTAAATAATTGCTTGATCACAGCCTAGAGATGTAACTTTTAATGTTTCCTTTGGTGCAATTACAGTTGAAATGAAGGTCACTTGGTTTACATGAAAGCTGAGAGGTAAAAAACCCCTACAGTTAGAGACAGTAATTACTGTAAACTGCTAATATCCTGCAAGAATGTTGGAAGTTACCCTGAGTATGCAAAAAAACCATTTCAAAATGTTTGCATCTAATTCATTGCTACATTCCTCCTCTCAGTAGTGACCCATAACAGATGTCAGCTATGGTTGCACAGATATTTGTAGGACTAATACTGCTGCTGGACCTGTGATTGGTTTTGTGTCTGGTAACAGCTGTGGAAAAAAAATAATCAATGAGTATTTTTGTTTTCCACCTGATGACTTTGTAATTCCTGGGGTTCCAAGCAGTAATGCTGGTTGTTGGTCTTAAACCATTTTCATTCAAAAGGAGTGTAAAAATAGCTAAAATACAGTAATTCCTCTGGTTTTGGTTCAAATCATGCACATTTTTTTGTGCAAGGTAAAAAAGAGAACCATTGCAGAGGGAGAAACTCCAGTTTCCAGTGAAATTTGGTTGTCAAGCTACCTCTGCTCTTTTATAAAAGGTATTCCAGAAAGAAGGATGACTTTCTGGGGACTGTCTGTACCTTTTTAAGGCACTGTCGTAACACAGGGAGATCTGGGTGCAGCGTGTAACTTTGGAAAGGTTTGGGTATGGTGTAATGTGTTTTAGACCATAGTGGGTGCAACATGTTTTAGATCACAGTCTGACCTTACCTATCAAGCCTTTTTACCTTGGTCAGGAGCCTCCTAAATAGCACTATTTGTAGAATGCCTAATGTGTTTGAGCAGTGCCTTACCCGATGGGCTAATATCTACATTAACATGTGCAACATAATAAAAGTAGTAACATAAGTCATACAGCAAACCATTAGAAGATATGACTTATATGGATGAAACAATTTCCTCCTGTGTAATTGAAATTCAGGCTCTATAAAGTCAGAAGCAATACACCCTCTTTGCAGAGCTGTAGTATCACGGTTATTGCCATTCTTATAATTTGAATTAATCATATGCTTCCTTACTTGCAGTTTAGTTCTTGCTCAGGCTCTTAAAGTGCCTTTTTCTTCTCTGAACAAAGACAATGGGGAACAGTTTTGAAGGTAAAACAGAAATTTTCATGGAGTGGGGTGCAACTGGGTTTCTTGGACGTTTTCTTGCAGTTCGTTTTGACAATCCTTTTAGGTTTTTGCATGTCTGCCATGAGTCTGATGTAAGGGAAACCTTTCTATTCAGGATAATTCATTACTGCCTTGGGGAGTTACATTGAAAAAATCCTGTCTTTTCCTCCCATGATGTACATCTAAAAAGGAAATGGTCATAATTTGAGGCAGTGGAGACTATCATTTGCTTAGTGGCTGTTCTGATGGGGCCACAGAAATATCTCGTGGATGTTTGGATAGCCATGAGTGTTGCAATTTATTAGAAAAATAAACCAGGAGAGATGTCAGGGGCTTACTCTTGACGTTGCTTTGATTTCATGTGAAGTCTGCTGGAGGAACTCAGTGTAAATAATCAAATTCTAACAATGCCAAACTCCTCCCTCTGTAAGAGACACAGCACTGAGCTCACATCTGGTAGCAATGACACTTACAAGAAATGTACTGTATAGGCTGAGACCTTCACTATTGGCCGTGTGGGAAGAAATTAGTAATTTAAAATGCTTTAGCTTCTTGACTGTTGATAAGCAGAGTACTGGATATGGAGAATACATTGTCTGTCCTGTCAGATGGAGCTGGGCACTGTCATGGTTCTGTAGAGACAGGGACTGTGTTCCCTGCGGATTTACCAGATGAGAAGGGCTCTGAAATTTATTCACAGCACTCTGCTCCAGCCTTTATCCAAAGTCCTGCTCTGGTTACATGAGAATCCCTGTTCCTGTGTGGAATTATGAGCTCTATACTCACCTGCACCTCTTGTCACAAGTTGTTTTGAAGACTCCTTTTGGGAAAGTTTGATAAATAGAAAATACCTGGCCCCCATCCCACGTTCTAAGCATTAAAATCCCATGAGCTGTTTGTGTAATGAACGGTTTGAGTTAAACATGTTCCCTTTTTCCCAATTTGAACGTATTTTGTTAGGAATCAGTCATGGGAAGGGTGTGCAATGCCATGCACATAATGTGAATGTGTATTTACCATGATGTTATGCTGTCCTCTCTCTTGAAGTAAGGTGTTATTCATGAATTTGTTGCACAACTGAGCATGGATTTTTCATTTTCCTCTGAGTAGTCGTGTTAATTTGTACTGTTTTAAACCACTGCTTAAATTAACAACATTTGGTGGGAGTGGTGTAACAACAGTTTGCAGATGATGAAATCGACCCTCCTGGGTATTCTGGCTTATTGTGGGGACTTTTAAACTGCTTAAACTCTATTCTATATTCTTTCTTTCTTTCTTTTTTTTTTTTTTTTTCTGTTCTGAAGTGAGGGATCCAATAATTACCTCTGTGGAAGAGCTGTGTTTCTCTGATGAGGATTTTCCAACAGTTATTACAGGCTTTTGATACACACTGAATATTTCTGTACTTACTTAAATACCCAAGCATTCACTTTTTTTTTTTTTTTCATTATTTTCACAAGTTAAAAAAAATCTCACTCAAAAATACCATGGGTACTCCCCAAATAAAATATTATCTATATGAAGAAGCAGTACAGAATAGAACTGCAAAAGGGGCGTAAGAGCTTTGCAATGTGCAGTGACACATCCCTTAATGTCATCAGCCTGTGGTTTGTCAAGTGTCCTGAGTTTCACTGGCTTCTTTCTTTCTGATCTCAGTCTTTCAGACACTGTGATAACGTCTGAAGAATTTGTTGAAGCATGTCAGAGCCTCATCTCCTTTTCATACCTTCCTAAAGTTCCTTGGATCAACTTAAAATAGAATCTACTTTAGAGGCTCAGGAAGAAATCAGTTGGCTCATTTAAGCCTATTGATTTCCCCTACTTTAAAAGTAGTTTTGATTTGGGATTTTGGAGGTTGTTTTGGTTGTTTTTTGTTTCTTTGTTTGTTTGGGGGTTTTTTTTCAGTCCTTGTTATTTTTATTTTCTTTAATAGTACAAATTCAGAGCAGAGGAATTAAAACAAAAACCCAGAAGCCTGTTTGTCACTTTTGGGACCAGATGTTCACCTGAGTTTCAAAGCATTTAATACATTCCTTGCAAATGTTAGTTAAGACCGAAGGTTGCTCTGATTAAACACGTTTTCAGACTGCTGCTGTTTGTAGCCCTGCTGGTGATAAACGATGGGAACAGTGTTTGATAAAAATATCAGAGAACTAATTTATGGATTTCTGCTAGATTCCACTGAGGTGGAGAGCTATTTAGACTTAGTGGGAATTATACCATCAGATCTTTGTTTACTCATAAACAGTGACTTGAAGGTCAGTCCTTGAGGACCTGGTGATACCGTTCCTCAAACAACAGCTGGAGTTAAAAATATTGTGTATATTTGTAGTAATACAGTAACTATTATTGCTTCAGAAATTATTAAAATGCATAAAAATCCAGAATATTGTCAGGAAGTGCAGATCTTAAACATTACAGGAACTGGAGTCCATTTTCCTTCCTAGAGAAAAGGGAGGATTTAATTCTTCTTTTGTTGATCCAAATAAATTTTCCTGGCTGGTTATTATGGCCCCTTCAGAACCACTGCATGTCCCCCAAAGCTCTGTCCTGTAGTGTCATGACACTGCACAACCTTTAAGTCACTTTGGCAGCACAAAGGAATGACAAAGTGTGCCAGGAAAGTCCCCAGGCCACTTTTATGGTAGCTGTGCCCTTGCCTGCAAGGGCTGCGCTGTTGCCTGTTTGCAGCTGCTGCAGCAGGACTGAGCTCTCCATCATCCTGCTCCACGTCCCAGGGGCCTGGGCTGGTATTTGGTGCGCAATTGGGGGAAAAATAGAGGTAAATTAGAAAAATATGGAATATATGGGCACTTTAATCCAAAATGCCCCATCTTTATATCCTCGTTAAACACCTGTAATTATCCAATCCAGGTTTAGGAGCAATCACTGGATCAGGCAATCCAGATCAGGATTTTTAAGGCAGCTGCTCCATGAACGTTTATTTTGCTCCTTTTCTTGCATAGAACTGAAACTACTTGATTTGGTGACCACTGCCAGGTTTTCTTTAGGAAATTCTCTTTATTTCAAATGGTCCATACTGGCATTTATAGGTGAGGATTTGCATTCAATCACTGATATCTTGGTGAAACTCAAAGCAGCCGTGGTGTGATAAATGAGGAATCTTGGGTCTCCATAGCTGTTGCCCTATAATAAACAAAATACACAACCCAAATTCTTACAGTGTAGTGAGCAGTTGGGGAGCATGCAGAGATCTGCAAAGTGCAGCAACAGCACCAAAGTGAATTAAAGATGGTTAATTTTAAGTAAGTTTTACATGGTTGCATTGATTAGTTTCATTCACCTAAATCACGGGCAAAAAATCCAAACAAACCAAACCACCATCCATTTTCTGCTTAAGTGCAATAAATAAATATTTATTTCACTTTTATTTAGAATGCTTGGTGTTCAGTCTAGAAAAATTGTCTACCAAGAGATCAGTCAAATGCATACAGGACACCAAGAAAATAAATTGATATTGGAGAACGGGACAGTAGGAGTTTTACTTTCTCTGGCTCTCTAGGTTTAGGGTTAATCTGTGAAATTATAACTCTCTGCATTAATTAGGCTGCTGTCTAGAGCTGTGTTGTGAAATTTGCAGAGCAATTGAAGTTAATGAGTTTTCTTGCAAATGCAGCTGTGCCCTCCTTCACACTGCCATTGGTACAGTGCAGCCACGAGAAGGCACTGGGATCAGGGAATTATTTTCTAGTAAAGGAGTAATGGCAGGTGCTTACATATAAAATACGTGATATAAGTATGTAGATATTTATATATACACTGAAATGACTATTTTTATATCTATAAAGCAATGTATCTATGTTTTTAAGCATTTTCCAGTACTAATTTATATGTAACTATGAACACCTGCACAGTGAATCAGAGAAAGGGACATTTCATTCATTCAGTAGCAACACTCAAGTAATGAAGCAATTTTGAAGGTCAGTAATGGGATTATGTAGATCCTGATTTTGCTTCTGGCCTCATCACTACTGTCCTCTTGTTAAAACTACAGAGCTTGTGCTAAAAGACAAAAACTGCCTCAGCAAAATGTTTTAGAAGATACCACAATTTAATTTGTCAATTTAATCGTGACTTTTCCAGCCACTTTTGATAATAGTGTGTAAAATGAAAGATGTGACTATTTTTTTTCAGCACGGGATTCTGCATTTTCAAGGCAAAGCACCTATATGTCACATAATTAGTATTAAAAATACAAGTTATTTCCATAATAAGTGATGTAAAGAACAAGGATCTTACTTAAATATCGAAAGAATTTTAGGAACCATGTGAATTCATTACAATTCTGTTATCTTCGCCTATTCATTGGAAAACAAGTAATAGAAAAAAAATGAAATTTGAAATGAAAAAAAGGACAGGAAATTTCCTTCAAAAGCTCAGAAAGGGAGATCTGCTGAAATCAAGTATAATTCTAGAACCTGCAATCGAAAGGGAAGAACACAGGTTTAATTACGGGATTCGTTGTGTCTGGTAGTATGCACTTTAGAATGTATCAGCATATCACAAAAATACCTTGTAGTACTCGAAAAAGGGAAAGAATAGTAATTACACTGATTCCAGACTTTAAAAAGGAAAAAGGTTTTTCCTTTTTTTGTGCTAGGGAGGCTACAGAACATAGTCAGTTTAGGAAAGCTCAGTTAAATTATATGACATTTAAAATGTTAAATGTTATAGGTAATGTCTTTTCAAGTTATTGTTTCCAGCCTAATGCAGATAATAGGATAATGAGGCATTTATGGAGATTATATTTTACAAGTTACAAATGTACTGCTCTCTAGCCAGCAAGATTGCACACAAAACCAGAGGGGTCGTTCAGGAAACTCTTAGAGATGTTCATAGTGTAGAAGAGAATGAATTGAACTTTGCTGGGTTTAATGGCTTTTCCATGACTCCTAAATACTTCTTACATCCTTTTTTAAAATTCTCCCTTCTGTAGTGCAGTTGCACTGTGGGTTAAAGTGCGTTCATCTCCTCCAACCCAAGGAATTCAGTTTCACATTGTTAAATGCTCCTTAGGTCCTTGTGAAAGGTGGGTTCCTTGCCTTTCCCAGTCCGCTGCAAAGGGACAGGCCCTTTGCCAGGTGAGATTTTTGCCATCAGCTGGTACCTCAGATGGGGTAACCTGGCTTGAAGTCCTTCTTGTGGGGGAGCCCCAGCTTGTGCCACAGACTCACCTGTCCTTCTGGCTTGTTTGCTTAGCTCTGCCAACTCGTGATGCATTTTTAATTACCCATCAGAAAGTTACTGACTGTCAGAAAACTGAACTTCTTTCAGAAAAACCAGGATGTCAGAATCAGAACAGTTTGTTAGTAATCTTCCTCAATAGCCTGGAGAAATAAAGTGGATGTAGGGTTTAAGAAGAGACGTAATACATCCTAATGTGTAAGTGCTGGACTCTCCATTGACTTTGAATCTGGTCATTTATGAAGGTTATGGAGATAAAGGACTGTGGCACAGAAGAAAAAAGGGAGGAGAGCTGAGGAAATTAAGAAAGGAAAGCATCAGAGAAGAATAGCAAAACCATGTTCTGCAGTAAATAGGGATATGATTGAAGAGGGTGTGGGTAACCATGGGGATCTCTTGTGAGATTGTCAGTGAAGGACTCAGAGCAGAATTGGAGCAGACCCAATGCAATGTTCTTCTGATCATATATCAATGAATTAATCATTACTCTGAGTTGTTTGATGTACCAACGAAATGCATCATTACATCGAACCATCTGAATTTTTTACAGTGTAATACATCACTGGTGAGGTAAAACCCTAATGATAAACTAGCATGCAGCCAGGCTTCATTGTGTTAAATTAACTAAACCAAGATTTTTTAGGGTGATAAATATATAATGTGAGCCATCTCAGCTGGGACACTGAGAGATAGAAGACTGGTGGACTCGCACGTGTCAGAGTGCAACAGGAGAGCAAACAGCACAATTTGGGGTGGTTTGGATATGAAATATATGCCTAACATGGCTGTGGAAGTAATTGGATGAACCAGCACTTCAATCATGAAACTTGTCACTCTGTAATTACCTCTTGAGTTCAGCATTATCACGCTGATCTGTCAAATAAGAAATGTGGAATGGTAACTGAGAATGCATATCTGAAAATGTCGGTATTTCTCATTTTACAGACATGATCGTTAAGAAGGGAGAAGGCTCTGAAGGTGCAGCCTCCTGTATTTGCAAGAAAACAGATGACAATTTAGTCACAGAGGAAAGAGAAATTTAGTAAATTGCATTCAACCAGAATATAATATATTTACTTCCCTCCATATCACCTCTGCTGAAAGTGGTTCTGTACACATTCAGACATGATCTGGTTGATATGAAAAATAAATTATGTCTGTGTGCCTGCAAGTTTGCTTCATTTTAAAATAATAACAGGAATTCTGACATTTCTAGCATTAAAGCCGTAACTCCATCTGTCACTGGGTTACGAAAATTTCAGGTGGTACTTTTAAAAAGTAACAAATTGAAATTGTTGCTGATGGAAGAAAATTCAGAATGTGACGCGCAAGTACTTTTAGTCACATATTTATAGAAAAGTGACTGCTTATCTGAATACATAAAGCAAAAATTTTCCCATTAAAACACATTTTAGTAAAATATGTAATTATTCACAGTAAAGGTGTTTTTAAGTTTTCTGGGAAATAATGATTTTGTTTTTCACATCAATTTTTGATGTGACAAAACAGAAGATGCTTGATTACTATCAGAACAAAACGCAAACAGTCACTTGTTTCTACTTCAAAAATATAAAGAATTGAAATCTGGAGTAAAAAAAGAAGAATGTTTTCCCTTTTAATAATTCTTTGGAGTAAGGAAGCATTTCAATCAACCCTAAACAAAAGTAACAATGAAATTTTATTTATGTAACCTGTAAGTGAACCATTTGGAAAATCAGTAGTCAGTGTACTACTCGCTATGTGAAAAGGTGGAAAGTGTGGCCTTTTAGCATTTCCTGAATTGCAGGTGACAAGCTTTACAAAAGAACTGATGCAGTGGTGTTTTGTGTGAACAACCATGGAAGGATTCACTTCTCAGTTCATTTTTGTTAGGTGGGTTGGAAAATCATCTCTAATCTGCTCATTTAAAAATCTCTCAGATAGTCTTTTGTGGCATTTAGTGATTTCATACTTGGTCTGTATTCTTCATAAAATATTGGACAGCAAGGTAGTAGCATCAAACAAAATGCCTCACTTTGAGGCAGTACCTTCATTCTTTTCCTAAATTTAAATTTGAATATTAATACAGTTTGCAGAAAGTAGTTAACTAAAAAAAATCAAATATAATTTAAAAATTCATGAGCTGCATAAGTAAAAGGATTTGTGGAATATAGTTAAACATTCAAACCTAATTAAAAATACCATACTACATTAAAAATGAGGGAACTGTGTTCACGATAACTATACTCCTGCAAATAGATTAGCTTTTTGATTAATACTATTTGTTTAATGTTCTTCATTAAGCTAATGAAATGCTGAGAGATAATTTGGGATACACAGTTTCGTGAATTTTTCTTTTAGCCTAATCCTGTGTATGTTTTAAGTCCTCCACTGATTATTTTTGAGTTGGCTGCGAGGCTTATATCCACTAAAAAGCTGCACAAAAGATGACCTGAATCAACTACATGAATACATATTTGAAATTTAGTTCTGTTTAAAAAATGGTACAGGTCTCACCAGTGGCTGTTGGTATTTATTTGTTTATTTCTACATATACAAGCAAATGAAGTTGTCATCAGAACTGATGAGCAAAGAGTGTGTGTGCATGTGTTGTGTGTGTCCATAATATGTGTATCTATTTAAAAAATGAGTATTTGCCATGTCTTGATGTTCCTCCTACTCCTCCATGAGAACGGAAAGGTTGCAGTTGATGGAAAGGATCACACTTGAAATCTGGTTCCATGGATACCTGGGCAATTAAGCTCCTTTAAAATGTTTTCTATTCCTTCTACTCCCATTTGTTTTCAATAGGACCCAGAAACTTCAAGCAGAGATAAGTATTTCTTTTTGATTAGCATAGGTAGGATTTATGGTAAAGAAGTCCTCATGGCACATCCATCTCTTACCCTCATCATCATCTCAAGAGAAAAAAACAAAAAAATAAATTCCCTGGTTCAGCCCTGAAGAGCTGAATCCAGGATAAATCTTTGACCAGTCATCATAATATTCTTTTTTTCTCACGAGGAAGCAGATGCCAAAAGCCCAGCACAGACAAAAGGTCAGTAATGTTTTAGCTGCCCACATTAAATTAGGGTTGTTAGGCAACAGCTTAATTACAAATATGTAAGCTATTATTTGGACTACCAAGCAAATAAGCATTAGAAACATTAGACAAATTCTGTGTGATGATGAGCTATGCAAGCTGTTGCTTAGGTGGTCAATATTAAGCTGAAAAGGGCAGCCAGGGAATAGTTTTCCTCCTTTTTTACCCTCTTCCCATCACGTATTGATATTATAGCTTTAACAAGAGAAAAATAGTTGGCACCCCCAAAGAACAACTTGGGCACTGTTTAAATAGAACAAACAACAGGAAATCCTATTAAAAATTCACATTTCTGGCATCACAGAACATATCTAGCATGTTAAAAAGGTGTTGTTCACGTGCAGTAGATTAGTAGCACTAAATAAATCTGTCTAAATATGAACAGTTTAAAAATGTACATATAAAAAAATCCCCAGAATATAGCATTTGGTGTTCTGTAGCATCATCCCTCTTCCTTTGCTTTGTATCTGAAGAATGAAATGTGAGAAGAGTGAAGTGTGGAGGATGTGTGAGGAGCCACAAGGGCTTTGTCTCTAGATGTGATGAGTGCGCGCAGATACACACGGAGAAAGAGCCAGAGTGTGCTGTGGAGAAGAGCATTTGAGCTTAAATTGCAGCACTGGATTTTTCTTTTCAATGCCATTTTGCCCCTTCACTTAATTTCTTTCTCTTCTCTCTGGAATCTCATCAAGAAACTAATCGAGAGCGTAAAAGAGCATTGGCTTAGAGTACCTTTCATAGAACTATTTTAATCAATCTTCAGTAGTGTATATGGACTCATATAGGACCTTCAATTAACTTGCACATTAACACTGGTTAAGCAATTTTAGATCCTTAACTTATCAGGAATGTTGTATGCAAGGGATTTGAATAGCTGAGCAGAGTTTGTCATCAAACACGTTCCATCACTGTGCTCTTATTATGCTGGTCACCACACAGAGAAGGAAACAAATGAACTGAGAATGGCGCTTTTCTGAGATTTTCCATCCTTTAAGCATTAATGTTATCTGCATATTGCTGTCTCACAAGTTTAAGCAGGTTTTCTGAAGGGAGAAGCACTTGCTGTTCCTGTTGACCTCATTTAGAATTGAGGGTATTCTCTGTGTAAAGAAGCCAACCCTCTTTGGTTTTGTCGTGGTTTGTAACATTTGAATCTCTCTTTCTGTGGCACATTATCACGTCTCTTAGTAGTAGCAGTTATGAGGAAACCTCATTTCTAAACTGGTGCTTAACTGGCCATTTGCCAGTGGAACAGCTGGCCCAGAACACCTCACTGCTGTCCTGGGAGCTGAAGCTGCTCCCTGCATGTGCACATGCAGTGCCTGATGCAGCTCATCCCAGCTTTTCCAGCAGTTAACTGACGAGATTAAATGAATTGATTCAGCTTTTAAGCATTTTTTTAAAAATCATATCCATCTTGAAAATTCTATTAGAACAAAACCAAGCTGTTTATGTGATTTCCTACTTCTTTTAATCACTTCATGGAAAATATTTTTGTGTCTTATGTTTGTTTCTAGGGCCTCATATGTAACAGGAGCTTACTATGGCATAGATAAAAAAATTCATAGCACCCACTAGCCTTCACCATGAAGGGCCTGGATTATTTTACAGTGTTTTAGCCTTTTATTCTCATGTTCTGCTTTCAGAAAAAGCAAGGTAAATTCAAATCCCATGAATGAAAAGTATTTTACTGAACTGAACAGGAGCTAATGCTTCTTATTCAAAAGTGCCTACAGCATTTTAACCTGTAGTGCATTAATTTCTCAACATTACTTTGTGTCCAGTCAAAAATGATTATTACAAGCCCTTTCCCCAATCAGAACGATAGCAGTGAATTTCAAATCCAATTATTTGGTTAACTTGCTCAAAATTTCTGATGCCTGGCTGACATTGTTATCGTCATGCAGATTTGCAAGGATACTTGTTGGTGTTGCTGTCATTGCAGCAATGGAAGAGAACTCTGTTTCTCTGGGGGCCTGGCAAGGACCTTTCTTTAATGCTCGTTGGTGACCCTGCTGATTTTGCAAAGCCATCTCTGAGTGGGTGTCACCAGGTCCACTCCAGTGAAATGTGTTAGACATGGATTTTGACCCTGAGATTGGGACAAATCTTTGCATTTAATTTACTGGAGTGTTCGTGTGGTACAAAAGCTCCTAAAACGAAGACCAGTGAACTTTACTGGAGTTTATAAATGTGTGAGAAAACTGCACAGCATCACGAAACACCGGTTGGTGGAACTGTGTGTTTGAGATTTAATTCTAGACTATACTCTTTGCAGAGCTCAGGAAATGTGAACTTGATAAAGTCTTTGCACTGCTTTGCTGATGGTCTTCAGCCAGGCTTTGTCGTATGATGAGCTCTGTATGAAACAGAACCCCGTTATCCCTGCCACACATGTAACTCCAGCAAGTTTGAAAACTGGTTGCAATTACCAGATACAAGATGGCAATTAAAGGGGTGCACTCTTAACAGAGACATGCATAATGTGCTAGAGACTAATTAAAGATGTGAGCACACAGATCACTAGGAATTGCCCAGAAATAGAAGTTCACTTGAAATAAGGTAATTAAGTTAATCTTCTGATAGTGGGGTTTTGCAGTAAGTGCATGTACTAAATATGAAAGTAAGGAACTTAAGAGGTAATTAAAAGTAATTCAGGCATTAAATTAACCTTCTAGCTATATGAAGTGGTAGTAATTACAGACATCAAAATTAGAATCATATTGTAATCAGATTAACTACAGTGTAATTAATGTACCTACATCACAACCTATCTACAAAAGTCAAATACAAGGTGTTGGTTTCCCAGCAAACATTAATGCTTCAGCTGAAGAGCAAGCCTCTCAAAACTGGGAGCAGACATCACTACCCCAAATCCGAACAAAGCTGCCTGTGCTGGGGATCTGTACCATTTTCAAGTGCTCCACCTTGGGGTTTCCAGAAAGGCTGCAAAATCCTTCCCTAGCTTTTCCTGTCCAGAGGTATCCCTGTGCTGGGGATGAGCTTTGCAGGCTCCCTGGCAGAGCAGGAGTTACAGCTCTCTCAGAGGCAGGCAGAGCCTCCACTCTTGCTTTCTGCAATTAGGTTTCTCAACATCTCTCTCAGGAAAGTGCTACTGGCTCATTAAGGCTAATTGCTGGCAGACACCTGATTCCCTCTGAGGCCAAGGAGAGGAGCCGGGCTGAGGGGAGGGCTGTGGTGCCTGAGCAGGAGCGCCTACCAGGCAGGTGGATGCACTTTTAATAATTCCTACAATTGACTTACAGCTACAGGAAACTTGACCTTTTCTTTGATTAGAATCTGAGCTGATGAAATTCCCCTTCTTCCCTGCAATCAGTTGCCACATGAATTAGGCCATTAGATTTGTATATCTACCTAGCTGCCCTAGGCATGTTGTTAATGCAGCCGTGATTAAAGTAATTTATTACGTATTATTGGGTGTGAAAAGGGATCTGATACTATAAAGTAATATTTTAAAGGAGACATTCTAATAGGCACAGTCAGTGTCATGCTTTGTTTTCAATTATTTTATCTCTGGCACGAACAATAGATTACCCACTACAGGCTTTGTGTTATAGGGCAACTTGTACATGATCTGTGAAGCAAATGGAACTAAAAAAAATCTGATTGCAACTCAGTCCTAGGAGAGGCTGTACCATTTTCCAAGGCTGCAGAAGCAGATTAAACACTATGCAGTTTGATTTCTATGTATTCTTTTATGCTAGATTTAAACATAACCCATTTTTCATGTCAGGAAAGGTTTCACGCATGTTACTCCTCTCTTCTCCACTTTTTTCTGTGTCTTAATTGATTTCATTTATTTCCCTAGATAATACTCAAGTTTTATTTTAATAAAACAAAATTTTAATATTGAGCATTTAGCTATATCTATTTACAGGTGAGCAAGAAGTCCACCCTTTGTCCCACCATATTGATTCTGGGGAGTTTTATGGTAAACTTGGCAAGTTTTTGGCTTGAGGCTGCTCCCATGCAGCCAGACACTGAAAGCACCAGGGTGGTGCAGGTGTACATCACTCTTCATATCATCAGTCATGCCTCTGAAGGCTGATTTTTTGGGCCTCAATCATTTCAAATGGTTTGGAGATTTCTATGGATGGGTGCGGGCACACCTGTGTTCTGCTCTGTGCAGAGGGTCAAGGACACCATGGCCATGTTGATGCCTTTGCGTTTCCAGGACTTTCCTCCACGGTTTGTTACTGACTCGAGCTGGAAAGATGAGAATTGCTTTGTGTAATTACATGATTGAACTGCTGGAATTGCCTGAAGGATAGATTGTATATCACACTTCTGGCATTTATTACTTTTTCATCTGAGTGAAAAAAAGCAGCAGAATGCTGTGTGCAAGTCTGATCAAATCACAGAACTATTCATCAGCAGTCATGAGTTAACACATAGCATATACAAGACTCACTGAAAAGTGTGAATTTTACCTTAAAACCTGTTTGATTACTACATTGTGGTCCATCAAGGAAAAAGATAGTCTTTTTTTGTAATTGTGGATTAAAATAGGGGATAATGGATAAAAGAGCAAAGAATCAGAGAAGAAAGAAAACATATCTTTGATTCAAAGCTCTGATTAATTCAGTAAAATGTGTCCCTTCAATATTTTCCAAGAGAAGGATGTCTCTGTACTTGGGCTGAAACTAGCTTTCATGAATTGGGAATCTGTCCAACAAAGCTGGAAAGAAGTTATGAGGTCTTCTCCTGAGAGATTTTTTCGTAATTCCTGTAAAATTCTTAGACATCTTTAAAACAACCTGTCTTATTATTTGTTGACAGTTCAGGGCCATTTTTTTGTGAATGAAAATCACATAAGCATATAAGTATTATTTTGTATGTTTTGATCATAAGGACTAATAATATTTTTTGTTTCTTATCTGAAAAAATATGTATTCTTCATATAGGGATTCCACTTTTCTTTCCAATCTTATTGGTCAGAAGAATGTAGTTGTTTAAGACCTTGGAGGAAGCATAATAAATTTTCATAGTCAAAGGCTCTATGATTTCTCACCATTTTAATCAAAAGTACAAGAAACGGACTCCTTTATTGGAGAGCTATGAGGAAAAAAATTGGGTCACAGGATTGTTGCAAAACTGGGCATTGCCAGAATTAGTAACACTGAAGTTCTTGCACTGGTTGAGAGGCACTTGGCTCCTTATGGAGCCTTGGAGCTACAGGAAAAACATGTGTCACCAAGTCCAAAATATCCTCACTCTGCATCAAGGTCGGACAGAATTGAACTGCTCCTAGGGAGTCAAATACACTATACAGAACACTTCAATCTGTTAAACAGAAGTAGGAAGCATCATTTGTTTCCAAATAAGCATAAGCAGTGACTTAGTCTTTCTCCGTTATTTTCTGGATCATCTTATTGCAACACCAGAGAAAACCTTAGTGCAGCTGTGTGCTGTAATTTGGAGCGATGGATACTAAATTTTTGAGAAACCTGATTTTTTACATGGGAAATAACACAAATGGACACTCCAGGCCATGCTCTTCTAACAAACAGCTGCTCCCGCTAGGAATTAGATTATACCTGTTTGTCCTTGGAAGCACCAGTGGGCACCTGGAAAAGCTGTAGAGCCAGGAAGCAAATTGTCAAGGGCTTTCAGGAAGGACACCTGAACACCTCTGCTGTTGTACCCTCTACTGTTAAGGAATTCATAGTTGAATGTTTTGAGTTGATTTCTGAATAGCAAGAAAACAACTTCTGTGTTTTCTTAGTTTTAGGGACATTGAGGTCTGCAATTTAAACTTTTCCTCTAAATTATGATGGTGTATCAGGTATAATGGATTTTACTTTTTTGTAATTATGGAAATTTCAGCCAACTGTAAATCAGGTTTAAATTTTCAAAATTCAAAACATTGCCTAAGAGTTTTCCCTACTATCTTAAATGTAGCTGATGCAGAAAGAATCAAGTTGTGGGAGCATGGGCTGCATGTAACTCATGGTGCAGGAATTGCTTTGAAGTCAGACTTAAAGCCAAAGTTGCAAATTGTCTACTCTGTGTCCTTATCAGCATCTTCACTGCTCCAGAGCAAACAAGCCAGTGCTTCAGAGCTTGCCTCCGGGCACCTTTGTCTGAAAGTGGGCAACCTCTCATCAGCCCACCTCAGTGTTGTTGCATGTGGTGACATGGATATGGGACAGGGGACATTACAAGGCCCCTGTGGATCCACAAGAGCCCCAAAATCACCAGTCATGAGGAACGATGAAGTTTATGAACGGTCTGATGCTCGGAGATGACGCTGCCATTGTGGAGCATGTGGAGAGATGGAACCAAATGTTAAGGCTGCTCTGGGCTAGAGGCCACTCCAGGGCAGTTCAGTCTGGGTTTTCCCTCTCTTGTGCCTGACTCAGACCCCTCAGACCAAGCTGGAACACAGTGCAATGGGGCAGCTGAGGGCACTTCTTGTGTGATGTGTGAAATTGAGTTGAATAACTTCCTTTCATGTAGCAGTGAAGAGTAATCCTGTTCCTAAATATCATCACATGTATGTTTGGTAGGTGAGCTCCGCTGGTACAAATAAGGCAGCAATCACTGACCCCCAAACTCTAACACTGTACCATAGGAATTAAAGTCTCTCTTGACTAAGAGCTTTGGATGCCACGTTAGACTGCTGTCAGGTTTCTTTTCTGCTTCCCGTTCCAGCATAAATGGCTGACTCTTATACGGCATGACCTGATCACCAGGACAGGTCAGCCAGAATAGAACTTCAAATTGGGTTGGATGTATCTTGAATTTAATTAACTCCTGCTGTTTAGGCCACTTAGGCCTCACTTTCTGAGCTGAATGGTTTACTCTTCCACTTTCATCTCTTCAGGATGAGAGGCTGGGCCCAAAGACCAGCGAATTGAAAGGACTTCAGGAAACTTTGTAGCCTGTTACAATAATAATGGGGGGAGGGACTCAGAAACTTCCTTTTGAGCAGCTATGTGCCAGGTGAGAGCAAACTCGAAAGTGGAGGGCAGGACAACTGGGGTGCGCCATTCCTTAACTTCTGTTCCTGGAGCTGGAGATGAATAAGGCTGGCTTCTGCTCTCTGCTCCATGTGCAGCCCAGACTTTCCAGTAGGGAGCAGAGGAATGGACTGAAAAGAATTAAAAGCTTCCAGGTTAGTTAAGGTTCTCTTGATTCATCTTTGTTTTGTTCCTTCCTAGAGTCACGACTCAACAAACCCGTGTAACCAGTGGTGCCTTTAAAGTCTCAAGCAGGAGAAGGTGGCCCTCCTGCCCCCAAATAAAGAGCTGTGTTCACTGTTTAGGAGGGGTATTCATGTGTGTTTGGAGGACAGTGCTTGCAGTTCACGCTCTTTGACCTGTCATTTCTAATGCTACCAGGTGCGTTTGGAGAGTGACCATGATGGCCCTTGCAAGATGTAAGTGGCCACACTGATGTAAAGAGATGTTTGGGATAAATGCAAGTATTTTGTTCCCCACACGGGGCTGTTATCTTGACATGTTATCTTCATTAATTAGCAGAGTTAAAACCACAGAACTGTTTCCCCAGGTTCTAAGGAGCTGTTCTGTGGCTGAGGTGCAATTTAGTGGCTCTGCAGCATCTGAGGCTTCTGATTCCTGTAGAACCACATCAAATGGGTCAGAGCAGGATCAGCCTGTTTCTCTCCGTAATCTAAGGCTGCTTCGGAGACATCCTTCCAGCTTTTCCACTTTGAAATCAAATTTTCAATATCTGTATTCTCAATCAAGAATAGGTATAGGTTCTGATAGAGCCTGAATATCCTGCCTCTCCCAGAGGGATAAGTCCCATGATTGACTGAGCTCATATAAAGCTGATAATTCTTTGTAAGGGATGGTGTTTCTTTACAGTGAAAAAATAAATGTCTCCATTTTATCTTCACAGTTATGTGAGGCATCTTCTTTTTCATAGATCTTTCTGCATATTTTGTGTGATTTTCTGGTGCCACACAGTTTGTGCCACGTGTCTGTTTCTTCCTCAGTCTAAATGTTTCATAGTCACTTAAAAAGTACAAAAAGAATTAGTGTCTGCAGCTGAGCTCTCAAGGGCAATAATCTAATAACAAATGTGTGGGTGAGAGAGAAAAAGACTTGATTATGCATATCTAAACCATTATGACAGACAACAATAGAGAGGAAATGTTTTTAACCTATGAAGCTTAATTAAATTTTATCTTGCACTGTAAAATGCTCTGGCTGTGGTCCAAGAAGGACTTGCGTACAGATGTCTCCTTGCTCAATCCCTGCTTTCTCCAGCTGGTTGCACGACTCTGTGTTGAGCAGTTTGCCTTCCTAAACACATCATGGGAAGGGCTTGGAAGAATCAAGCTGGAAGTTGAACACTGCTTTTAAATGTTGTGGGGATTTAAGAAGTTCTGTCAATACTGGTCACTCAGGCCTCTCCCTGTCACCTTTGATCTGCATCAGCTCCTGCAGAGGTCCCTGATGTGTCTGTGTTGTGCAGGTGCATCTCAGTGCAGTGACAGGGACCCGAACATGGAGGGACAGAGAACAAAGGGCCACTCAAACCAGCTCTGCCTCTTGAAGGAAAGCCTGTGCAGGGCTTTCTCCTTGTGCTTACATGGAACTGGAGGAAGAAGACAAACTGCTTTTCCTCATAATAAAGGCCTCCTAGACATTTTTTTTAATATATTTTACATAAATTATATAGTTTACTTTGAATCATCTTTAAATCAAACACACAAATGTTCTCAAAGCAGGATCTGGATGCTCTTCCCAGCTGTCAGGGAGACCTTCCTCCCTCAGTGCTCCTGCTCAGGCACTGTGGCACATGG
This sequence comes from Struthidea cinerea, assembly GCA_013397865.1. Classification (NCBI taxonomy): domain Eukaryota; kingdom Metazoa; phylum Chordata; class Aves; order Passeriformes; family Corcoracidae; genus Struthidea; species Struthidea cinerea. The sequence goes on from VZTI01005121.1 coordinate 1,021,827, forward strand.
CATCCTTCCCACCCTGTGGAACAGCTTAAGGGGGACACATAAGGATGTTGTGGGATGCTCAGAGATAAATGTTTGCCACTTGCTGTGTGTTACATCCTAGTAGTGCAGTAGAAGAACCTAAACAGTGCCCGTCACTGAAAAGAGAACTGCAGAGGCAATCTACTCAGCATACTAACCCTGCCTTGTCTTGATTTTGGGGATTGTAAGCTTTGTAAAAGTGTCTTCCTATACAAAATTCCATTTTCCAAAAAAAAAAATTTCTACATTTTTTCCTTCTGTGTGGGATACCTGGACAAGACAGTGTAAATGTAACTAAAATAAAGTTGTAGCAGTTGCATTGTGTGATTTTTCAAGGATGTATGAAGGGTTACTTCTGTTATCTGAATTTAAATCAGTCTTACTGCAAAATCCATGCTCAGTACTTTTTCTGGCAAAATTGTTAATGTGTTCTCTGGTTGGTGAGCAAATACTGTTGTCTGCAGTTTATACCTGTGGCCTAAGAAAAGGAGCTGAATTTAATCTGAGACAGTGAGTCAGTAGCAGAACCAGATCCAGAACACAAGTTTTGTGTATTTATGTTCCTCATTTGATGCAGCTGCTGAAGCTTCTCCAGAGCTCCAGGATGCTTCTACCATTAGCACTGCTGCAATTGTACCGCTGAGATGATCTCTACAATACAGAATATTGTACTTTATAGATAATTTAACTGCTGAGGGAACAGGAATGTTGCAGTAGAGAAGGAAAAGTTTAAAGAAATTAATTGTAAATATGTCAAAAATCTGCTAAATGTGGCACTTTCTGTAAATCTTGACCCCTGTGGAAATACTGCCATGTATGTGCAGGACACATCACACTTCAAGGAAGTTAGTCTTAAAATAGTGTGAAGTTTGGCAAAAGTAGGTTCTGAAGTACATTCGAAGACCAGTTCAGGGGGAGGGGGAATAACATGAAAACTCTGCTACAAAAAATTGAGGCAATTTCTCCTCTTCATTAGAATGAGCTATTCAACTGATGTTTGTAATGTAAGTGGAAATGTAACCTGCACAAGAATTTTTGACAGAACAAGCATGAAGAGATGCCACAACTTACGCCATTCTGCAAAAAATAGGATTTAAAAAACAATTTACAAGAATTGTTGCTACAGCAATTGGAAATCGCAGCATAGAAAGACTGGCAGAGCAAATGTTCTCACAGGTCTCTCTTCTTTGATTTACAAGATTAAATACACTTGAGAAAAGCATAATTTCTCATGCAGGAGATGAGATAGAGGGGGCTGTGTCTGATGCTGAGCATGTTTATTTAATGGCAAATACGTGTCTGTACCAGTAGTCTCAAAAGAGCTCTTAGAAGAAAAGTCCCTGTGGTCTGTGCGTTTCTGTGCCTTTGGGAAACTTCTGCAAAGGGTCACTTTGGTTGCACGTAGCACGGGAGGTGTCACCAGAACGTAAAATGTGATTTTAGTGATTCCAGGCTTCCTAAGGTTTCTATGCACTATAGTTTCATCTGAGATATAAAATTGTAAGTGTTTAATGAAATTCTCAATGCAGTTTTAGAAAGAGCATGTAGTGAGTAAAGCAAAACAAAACTGCCCAGGCCCGGAACTAGCCACAAGTGCTTATGTACCACAGTCAGTTACAACATCCTGATCTCTGAGTTCAAATGGAGGTGGAGACTTGGAGAAGTCAGCACTGGGCTCAATGTGAGGTGGGAAATTTTTCCTACTTGTCATTTCTGTTTCCTAAGCTACCTGTTTATTGCCTATCCTGGCTGTATTGTTCTGGAAGAATACCAGGAGCATTTTTCTTTTCAGGTTACAGGGGTGCAGATTGTAACGCTGGAACAAATTCAGAAGCAATTTGATGGCATACTTTAACTTCCACCAAGTTTTGTTTGCATTACATAGTCAGCTAAACACAGAACAAGAGCGTACTCGATTTAATTTAATATCTTTGTCGATGAATTGAAAGATTCAGAGAAGGTTTTATATGAATCATAGTTGTCTATTTTGTAAGGTTTGCATTTGTTTCTTGTCAGAAAGTACAAAAGTTTATTGTTGTTTACTTTAGAGACAGGGTAGTTAGACATATTTTTCTGTTCAGGCAAAAGCTTCTGTTTTGCACAAACTGCATAAAAAATGCAAATAATCTGCTTTTATAGGTTTGCTATTGAGGTGCTAAAGTTCAGTCTCTGACTTAAGTTGTATTGCATAAGGCATGGCAAGAAGACAGAAAATAAATGCAACAAGCAATGGAGGAACAGCTGTTGCATAAGATGGATGTTTTGCTGTAATGATGTTGCTAAGATTATTAATTTATTTAATAGAATTCAGAAAGGATTCATCTGTTAGCTGTCATGATTTTATCACCGGGAGCCTGCAGGATGCCACAGGCTATGGGCATGCTGTGTGCCTGTTAACAACATCCAAGGGGGGTCAGCTGACAAATAGCTTTGTTTATTACCATTTGGTTTATAGTTCAGGATTCATTTGGAATGTCCCAGCTAACATTTGGTCCCTGAGTTTCCTAATATTGCTGACACCAGCTGTAACAGCAGCCTTTCTCTCCTGTAAAATCCTTCTTCCTTTGATGAGCTTGTTCCCATAATTGGTTAGGTTGTTTTTTTCTTGCCTAGATTTTATGAATGTTGGTATTGCAGGGGTACCTGCAGGCCAGTTATGACCTTGCTATTCTAGCCACAGTCTGTACACATCACAAAACCATATGTTGTTACATATCTTACAGTTTGTGTTTAAGATGAGACAATAGGTGCATGAAAACAGCAGATGCAAGGGCTAAAAAACTATGAGAAATTCTCTTAATTAGGTGAATTTGTAGGATGCCATGGATTTGTTTGCTGCTCCTTTGCTGCTATTTTAAGGTTTGGTGTTTCTGTCAGTCTTTCAATGCCATGTAGTAAACGGGACTTTTACCACTGTAGCATCTGCCTTAAAGTGTGCTGGTATTATTTGGAGGCAGAGAGGTGAAGGTCACAGTGATTTATCCTGATACCTGTACTGATGGCATCCATATAACTGCAGTCAGCAGCAGTTACTGGCTGCAATCTGGGGTTGTAATTCAAGTGGTCTGATTGAATACAAGGGGCGATAATGCTTCTTCTCATTATTATTATGGAAAAAAATACCAGCAAGTGACCACATAGTCATGATTCACTCATCATCTGGAAACTGTGTGAATCAACACTCTCTGATTTGATTTCTGAGAAGCTAATGGAAGGAATTTTTTATTCTTTATTTCTCTCTGTATTTCTTGTTTTTTACATATATATATATTTATTTATTTATTTATATCTATATCTATATCTTTAAATAGAGGAGCCTTGCGTGTCCATCTTTTACCTATCCTATCAGAAATTTGACATAGTTTTAGGAAATAATTTTACTTTAATTTCAAGTGATTTTTTTTTTGATAAATTTTCTGAGGAGGAATGTAAATAACAATTCAAGCCAACTGCTTATTGCAACTCGGGCAGATAACCCAGTGAAGTTCTCTCTGAGTGCTAGTTGAAATGGGGCCCAATGGTTCACAGAACTAAAGAAAAGCCGCAAGTTACAGGAAATGCACATAATTGCAAATTAAGGAAGAGAATAGGACCCAAGTTTAGCAAATTGATGGAAGGAAAACCAAGTATGTGGGAGTGCTGGAAACAAACCAAACTCAACATCTTCACATTTGGAAAAGGAATCATTTTAGGCAGTGTTTCAAACACATCGTAATCAGTCCCAGGACCAGGCTGAGTAACATGAGCTCTGTATTTGAGCTTGCATGGTTGTGCTGCTCTGCTCATGTCCTTGTCATTGCCCACCTGCTCTTCCATCTTCCCACCTTCCCTGCCAAGCAAACAGCACAAAGCTCTGACAAAGGAAATCATTGCTTCTCTGACTTACTTGTTGGAAACAACAGAAAGGGATGTTGCAGAATTTTAAAAGTGAAGTGACAGGTACTGTATCAGCCTGAAAAACAGCTGTACACACAAAAATTAATCAGAACTCAAACTGCCTCTTTGGACCTTGAGCAGAGGAGCTGGATCTGCCAGTCTTTTTCTGAAACTCAGCTGAGGTGGTTGGCAAGTCAGTCCTGTCCTGTAGATGCTGAAAAGCTTTGGTAGAGAAATCTTTCAGCTTTCTGCAGCGTTCTGTGAGAACTTTGCAGTTCTCACAGAAGCTATGAAAAACACTGCTATGGGTTTTTGTAAACTAACTCCTTATCTTGCACCTGGGTTTGTTATGCAGGATTGTTATGGTTCTGGCCTTCTGATATTTTGGAATAAGTGTCTTAGAGCTTGACCAATCCCCTCAAGGGGTGGATGGCCGAGCATCCAATTGTCTTATGCCATTCAACACACTCTTTGCGAACCATGGTGTAAAATGATGATTTAATTAATTAATACAGAACTAGAACTGCTTTCTTCCTGAATTTGGATCTTGTCGCTTCTTGCCGTTCTCAGTACTTTACAGCGACACTGTCCCAGTGACTAAGGTGGGACTCAACCACTTCATCTGGATAATTGTGAAATGAAAGTGCAAAGTTGCTGTTATTGAACATGGCAAACTCTTGTGAGATGTAAGAGGCTTCAAGTCTTTGGTCCTTCTGTGCCAGCAGCTCTTCTCAACCCTGGGAGCTTGGGAAGCCTGGCCTTTGATCATCTCTTGGTTCATTACTTGTCTGAGTAAGTGGATTTTCCTTATAAATATCGTGTGGATACAAATTGCATAACTAAAATACAACCTGCATACTTTTTCAAGCCCATATATATTTTTTCTGGTGCTGACTTGGCCCTTCTAGAAAAGCTCAGTGAGGAAACATGACTGGCTATGCTGAAACCTTTTATTTTACCTCCTTTATCTCTTCTAAGGCCTTTTGCACTTATTGGATTATAAAGTAACGTAAGATGCATAGGGTTATTTTTGTCTCTCCTTGAAAAATTGAAGGAAAAATGAAAAAAACAAATTAAATTAAAATGGATGGTTTGAAATTGTTGAAGGAAAAAACTGCACTGATTAACACAGTAAGAAACATACACGTATTTGACCATAAATTGTATTTTAGAGGATTTTCCATAACACAGGCTGTTTAAGTGAACAGCCTTATCTTTTTATGTGTATTCATAAATACACAAAACTGTGGCCCCATATTTCACTAATACATCTTTTTCTGTGCCCAATATTCTGAAAAAGAGAGGTGGATGCAGTCAGCTCTGCTCACAGATTTCTAGTGATGCCCCTCTGGCCTCACCTGTGCCACGTCTCTTATTGCAATCTGAGTCAAGGCTTTCTGAACAAGAAATATTTCTTATTTTGCAATTTATTAGGCTCAATAAATTAAATATATTAATTAAATCTTACTCTGGGTTTGCCAAAACGTCATTTTGTTCAGGTCCTGCGGTTCAGTTGGGGCTGGTTTCTGCTTGTGACACTACGAGGACATCTGCCGACTTTTGTGGAGAGAGGACAGAGTAGAAAGGATGAGGGGATGCTTAATAAAAGATTAGGGATGGAGAGAGGAAAAATCCGTGTCGCCACACCAGGGCATTATTCATATTGGTCTGTTTTTCAGTTGTATTGCCTTCAAAATTTGTACCCAGGCTAACAAGAGGATGATATCTAAGGAAGTTCTTGTGAATGATGAGGGGAAAGGACACATCTGCATAAACCTAATCTATAATGTAATGCAGCAAGGCCTAATTTGTGTTAATCATGTTTTTGTATTATTTCTAAAATTTTGTCTGAGACAAAATAAAGAATATTGTCTCATTAAGAAATCTGGCTGTATTACTGTGACAGTAATCACATTTTCATTCTATTTTCATAACCAAAGCTTCAAAGCAGCTTGAGAAATATTCATTACTGATGCAGGCTTGAACATGCAAGTGAATAGCTGTATCAGTACTGTCATACATAATTTCACCATCCAACACTATCCAGCACAAGAGAAGTTTATCTAACTGCAGGATAAAAACAATGGACTGCTGGATAAGATTAATGAAAATATTTCTTTAGAAGAAAATAAGCATCTGAGAAACAACAAAACAACAACAACAACAAAGTAATTTTTTACTGTAGTAGTAAAGGCTGCTCTTTTATTGCTTGCTGTTGATACAATTATTTCCCAAAGGAATGTAGTCTGCTGGATTTTAAAGATTTACTTTAAAATATATTTTTGCTCTTCTGGGAAACACTGTAAAGGAAACAGAGCTTCAATAATTTGGTTACATCTTTTATGTTTAAAATCAGGTGCCCAGGCAGGCTGAGATGTGCTAATAGAAGTTGGTGAGATGTGGTGAGGGTGAAAACCTTGATTTGGTTCAGGTTGTGGGAAAGGTCAAGGGAGAATTTGTTTCTCTTCCCAAGTATTACTGGGGGGGGGGGAAGGGGGGGATGGCGTTTTTCCTTCTTTAACTAATTTGTCTTTAAAGGACAAATTAGTCTACTGAAATTAGAAATATAATTGAAAAGTTTTCTGGTGCTGTGTAGTTGCAAAAAGAAAGAAGGAAAGCGGGAGATGAGTACTATTCTTTTAAATTACTCAAAGGGAACTACGGGATACACAAGAGGGAAGGCAAAATTAATCCCCAGCACGGGGTCTTCCTCTACCCATTCAGGGCTGCATAGCTGCAGTTAGACAAATCTAATACTAAAACTTGTGGTGATTTAAAATCATCATTTAAACATATTTGTCTCCTGAATCAGTGGTGAGGAAGGTGGGAAGTAATGTGAGAATGGAACCACCATGGGAACTCATTTGCACATCCTAAAGCTTGCTGCCACTTAGGCAAATTGCTCCACTTTTTCAGGGGTAGTTTTGTCCTCAAGTAGACTTTAACCTTAAAATTGTTGGGTTGGAATTCTCTAAATTGCTTGAAAGTGGGAAAACCAGTAAATTTGTCCTATTTATTTTCTGATGGAGTTACTAAATAAATGAGTTGGAATTTGCAGTACTATGTTTTTAAAACCTGAGATGAAACATACCTTCTTAAAAAGCAGTTCAGAAAATTTGCAGTGATTTTAAACTAAATCCTTCATATTGTTCTAAGTAACGCCTTTCTGTTATTACAGTTGACTGCAGCAATGCAAACTTTGGTACAGCACTGGCAACATGAAAGAGAGGAGTAATATTTTCTGAATGAAATTCACTGCTGTCCAAGACCAACGTGATTAGTGTAATGTTGGAGTGCACTGGGTGGTGGCAGAGAGATGGGCCCTGAGGATCAGAGAGAGGGGCTCTATCCTGGGCCCGGAGGTGACCCTGGGAGTGCATCCAGGTCACCGGGGATGCACTGAGAGAGGATTGTGTGTTTATGGACAGACTGGGCCTGTGAGAAGTGTTCATTGGAGTTTGTGGCCTTATAGGGCATTGTTTGCCTATTACCATAATAGGTAAAATCTGTGCAATACCCCAGGTGATTGGGGGACACTGTGGGGAACATCTTTCCTGTTTATAGGATGTGATATCCTGTTGGGTGCTGGTATTTAAGGAATTCTGACTGCGCAATAAACAGCTTTGCATTTTCCATCTGATGAGCAAGGTCCTTGCCCATGCGTCATTACTGCAGTGTAACTGTACCTGTTTCTCTAAATCTGTACAGGCTAAAATGACAACTCTGATTTATTAACTTTGGGGTCATCCATGTTTTGCTTTGGAATGCAGTTATTTTTAATGATTTTGATTTAAAAACACAACCATGGTTATGTCCCGGTTGCAGCCTTGTTCAGCAAAAAGCAGCTGCAGCCCACTCTTGCTTCGTGGTTTGCACTTGTCACCACGGTGTGATGTGATGTTGTGTCGTTGGCAGCTGACTGTGCAGCCTGAAGGCCTGGTGGTCTTCTAACATGCACAAATTTCCTGCCACACTCCATTTCTCTGCTGGTTTTCCTCTGGGATCTTACTCTTCTGTGGGCTGTGGTTCCAAGGTTTTAATCTCCTTAATGCGTAATGATAGTTAAAGCAAATGGGAAAAGAAATTTTTGACAGTTGTATTTGTTACCGAAGAAATGGTGGCAGATTTAGAACTGTATGTTTAAGGGTACCTAGTGGGGTGGAATTTAGAACTGCTAATAAAGATTTCGTCCTTTAAATCAACTCACGGTGACTGCAGTTCCATTTCTATTACAAATATTTAAAGGAGTCAGATTAAACAGGTGGAGTGGGAAGCAGACAGAGCGATGAGGGATTAACAAAACTCAGTCTTGACATTCTGGGGATTTCCTAAATCATATCATGTGCTTTCTGCTCAGCTGTTCGGAATAGCAAAATTGTCCTGTGCCCTGGGCTGAAATAGATATTAAAGGGCTCCGTAAAGCTGTGAAATATAAGAAGCTGTTACAGCAGTTTTCTTAAGGAGTGATCCTGAATGGATTATCCTATATAGGGATTGTGTTTAGAAAGTTATGAAAAAAAAGGGAGGAAGGCTTATGAGTTAAAATTCATTGGTGTGTTTTCTATATGAAAGGCTTCACTTCTTTGAGTTAAAATATTTTACTTTAGCACCAGCTTATTTTTCAGACCGTTCTCCCTAAAGTAAGTATCGGACTCTGTGAAACAGCAGCTTTTATGTAATGTTCTCCATGTATTGGAGGTTGCTGGTGGTCCCACACAAACTGCCTTGTCATGTTTTACATCACTTCCCAGATGATTACTATTAGATAGAATCAGTGCTTTCCCAGGATTGAAGTTTTGTGGAAGTTCCTGCATCTGTTGCCCAGGAATGCTGCATCTCTGATATTCAAGCTCTGACCATGATCATGGCTGGGAAGTATGAAATAAATGAAGTCTATATTCAGTTGTGGATGTACTGCAGCTCTCAGGGATGGGTTGCTATGTAGGAAATAACTTCCCACTGCTGTAGGAGATAATGGAAAATCTTTTATTTTGGACTGGGACTTGGAGTGTGTGACTTCTGCTAAAAATAATAATTGAGCCCTCATTTATTCTACAGCAGCTGTGCTGACTATTGCTGGATGTTTTTCTTTGGCTCTTCAGATATTTTTGCTTCTTTTTAAGTTCCGTCTTCAAGAGATGCCAGCCCTGCTGAGCACCTCTGCAGTGCTCCTGGGCTCTCCTGCAGGCTCTGCAGGGCTCGTGCTGTGTGTGCACAGGGCTGGGGGAGAAAGACAAACCTGGACGTGCTTGTCTGTGCTGTTGCCAAGGGCTCAGCGCTCTGCCCTGCTGGCAATGGGCAGGGCACAGATTGCCCTCATAGATGCTGTATTTTAGGTTTTAGCATGCGTTGCTTCCTGAACCAAGATGTTGCTCTCCTATTTTCTTAATGTTGCCTTCCCTGGACCTAAAAATACAGCTAGATCTTGTGAACTTCATTCTATTTTTACTTTTCTTTCTGTCTTTCTAAATTTAGTTCACTCTTCTCAGTTCTGGGTCTGTGTTGTGCCATTTCTGTGCTCTGACTGCAGCAGCGTTTCTCCATGTCTGCCATTTACTGAACACTTTTGTTTCTAAGCTGACCTCCAGCAAGAAACAGATCCTACTTCACTCCTTGACAGCATTTAAATGTTTTAGGGAAGATTGATCGTCACGTTTGATTTGAAAAGCAAAGGTTAGAACAGAAAAATGTCAAAACAAGTAAATTCTAATCTGTGAGTCTGTTTTAACTGCATAGGGCAGAGGAATGGTTGGTGTGCATATGTATATGTATGGCTTTCTAGTACATTTGTCACTGGTCTTGAAAATCAAACGTTGCTCATAAGGAAGCAGACATTTAATAAAGGAAGAAAGATGAGACTAAAGTGGTTAAAAATAGCTGTATGAATAAATTACATCAAAAAAAAAAAAAAGAGGCATTGATGGAGTAATGGTGAAACTTGGTGAGAAAACTGAGAAATGTGTATATTTGCATGTAAATGTTAATAGCAACAATGATGAAAACGTACCAGTGCTGCCCAGTAGGAACTTAACTAGTTATGCCAGTGATTTTTTTGTTGTTGGTTTTTTTTTTTTGTTTTATGCAATTCTGTTTTTAAAATTGGGAGGTATTTGAGTGCCTATACATTCCATTAAATGGACAGAGAAACCAGTGGGACTACCGAGCAAAGAGTCAATCTGCCACCTAATAATGTCCTAGGTTAAGTATTAATATAGTGAAATGCATGTCAAAAGTCAGGTGTGGAATAATGTAGGAAAAACACATAAATGAGGAACAAGCAGTTTGAGTGCAGTGGTTTGGGCTCCCATGTCCCTTGAAGAATAACATAATGGTGGCCATTGTTAACAATTCAATGTAAGCCAGTGAAATAAATGCTTGTATTGTCTTTTTGCACGTTTCCAGCCTCCTTCTGTCATTTAGAGCTGGTCAAAGGCACTTGTCACATGGTGTGGTTCAGTTCCAGGAGTGATGGAGGGTGGCCTGGGTGACCTAGATATGCCTATAGTATCTCAAGCTTTTATAATTCCATTAAAAGTGGTTTTCTCTCTGCTACTGAGCAACATAGAGGTGTCTCTGATCAGCGTGCCTCCATCTTGTTCTGAGTGAAGGATAGACACTGTCTGGGAAGTAACTGCCCCTGTGGTTTTGCTTCCTCCCTTTAGTTCTATTTCTGGGGCCTCCAGTTAGCTTTTCCCAATATCACTTGTTCAAATATGACATTTGGCTGCTATCTCCAGAGCCCAGCTTTCACATTTACACAGAGTTTAGCATTAAGGACTAAGCCCAGGCTCATATCAGTCTGATTTTGTGCTTATCAACACAGTCTATCCCTTTTTCCTTGGATGTAAACTGTTGTGGGTGTCTGGTACACGCTGGAACAATCTTGAAATATTACAGGGTAGAGGCACTTTTATCTGCTTGCTTTATACATTTTCTCATAAACACACAGGATTTGTTGTTTTATTATTTTAACTAATTATACTGCATTTATACGAGACAGCACAGTCATGCATTAGAAAGTTAATGCTGTATTGCTTTGGTGGGAATGTTTTCTCAGATATACCAGTGAACTTACTCCACTTCTGATTGTATCTGATTAATCTGTTATGACTAATGCTTTTATCAGGACTTTACTGTTAGTCAACTTTCTGGCAGCCTGTTCTCTGGCATTTCGTTTTAAAGTCAGAAACCCTGTGGTTGTAGTTACAGCGATAAATTCAGCACAAAATTTACATCTGTTAAGTGTGCAGGTAAGGCAGGGCAGACTTTTGGCCAAACTGGCAAGTTCTGTTTTAAAGTGTTATGGTTTTTAGACTTTGTCATGACAAAGCTACAAATTTTTCCCATTTGCTGTTGCCACAATGACATTAATGTTCGTTATTGATGTAATAATTATTGACTTCTCTGAGGTGCAGGTTAAATGCTGTAAACAGTAGAAATATGAGCCAATATTAGCAGTGACACATGTTCATGGCATTGATTTTACATCTCCTCAGCCCAGCTTGCAATATATTTGTTTGCAAAGTATTTAACCTGGCAAGGCATAAGTATTTTTTTTGGGCCGTAGTGCTGAGATAAAATATTAGTGGGAAACTCAGTAAGAAGCTTCTCTTTTTAGCTGACTTCCCTACATAATTTTCCTCCGTTCTAATCTGCAGTCTGTTTCTTTTACTGCCTCCTTCTTCCCTGCTGGCTCTGGTACAGGCACAGTGGAACAGACTAATGGTCCATCAAGTCTATTATCCATCTCCAGTGGTGACCTGTACCTGGGATCTTGTGTACTTTGTAATATTTTTGTTTTGGCTTTGGCCTTGATGTTTGCCAGAGAAGCATCCTGTTACACAAATGCATTAAGAAATCTTAGCTTTCATAATAAAAAAAACAACAACAAACAAACAAACAAAAAAAAACAACGGGGTCTTGGAGCTTTCAGTTACACAGAAATAATTTTGAATCCAAGCAGAAGTCGGATTGTGGCAGCTCTGTGTCTGTGAGCCTGCTGGTATTGTAAAGCAACAAAAATATCTTTGCACTTCAGGGACATTTGATTTCAAAATATAATCGTTACGTTATAAGTATCACCATGACCACATCATCCAGCTTTTTTTGACTCTTAATACCTAATTTCTCCTATTCAGGAATCACACCTACTGTAGTGATGGTGGCCAAGAGACAGCAATCCTTTCACTGTTTTGTTTCACCTGCAAATGCTCTGCATGCAGGTACCATGCAAGCTCTTGCTGAGAAAACCTTTCTGCTCCCCTGTTTTATGTGCTTGTTGTGGTGCATCTCACAGATGAAAAGGGAGCTAAACTTGGAGAGCTGTGTAAGGTTTTTTGAGATTGCTTACTTTGTGACCTCCTGTCTATCGAGGACAGATATCTGTCACCACAAGGCTTTTCTAAAAGAAGATAAGATACGAAATGAATAAATAAAAATATGTCTCCTTCACTCCTTAAAATGTAATGATTGTAAAGAACCATGTCTGTTGTTCCCCTGTAAGGAACCTCACATAGGTACTGGATTCCTCAATACAATTTGGCTCTTGAAAAGCTCTTCAAATACAGCCCTTAGATCTCTATGACACTGCTGTCTGCTTGAAAGCCTGTTCTCCCAAAAGGCATATCCCATTAAATATAATCTTGCAAGCCACAGTGTCCAGGAATGCTGTCCTAGAGGTTGCCTGATTTCACCCAAAAGTTTAGAGAAGGGAGGCTGCTCCCCCCACAGCTGATGTGAGCCACTGGCTGTGTTGGTGTTGACCGTGAAAGACTGATTTCAGACTTGGTTCTCTTTTCTGAGGGATCAGAAAGGAACAGTTCCTCCTGCTCTCCAAAGAGAGTAAGTTCAGTGTGAATGTTTGAGAGATGTGTATGTGCAAAGGGTAGAAAATAATGCACTTCATCCTTTTCTGCTGCGTACTTTTGTGCCAAAGCAGGGCTCACTCTGCTCCTCGCTTGGCTGCCATTCATTGCAAACTATTTATTTCTGCTTAGGATGATGTATGCTGAGTCCAGAATGGATTGTCCCTTTTCTTGATGAAACAAATGGAGATTGTCAATAAGTGAAGCAGGGATAAGATAGATAGTAGCTTGTTAGTGATTTGGGAGTGTGGTGATATGGCACAATAGATTAATGCTTTGCCTTCATTTGTTGACATTTAATCTCTAAACTTTTGTTGGTATTCAGTGCACAAAGTAACTGAAAACCTCTCCCATTTGGTACTTGTGAAGTTGATATTAGACTTGCAAACAGTTTCCTTGCTCTTCAGTATTTCCTTTTTTTAATAACTCTTCTAAACTGTGTTCCTGAAAATTGCCATAATGTCACCATTTTCTCCTCAGGAGACTCAGTAATTACGACTTTGTGGCACACCTTTGCTGTTTTGATCTCCTCCCTCCTTTTCCCCCATTGGCCTGGTTGGAGGTTTGCAGTTTTGCTGTATTGCTCAAGCACTGACACTCATCACTCCAGTGCTCTGCTTGCATTGCCCTTGTAGCCCTTGTCCTTCCTGGCACCAGTCCTCCTGTGAAGATGACTCCTGTGAAATGGACAGAGCCTTTCTGTGCAAATATTCCCTGACCAGAGCTCTGAACGACATGGGAGCGTGCGTAGGAGCAAAATGAAACTCATGATGATACGGGGTTGGACTGTTTTCCTGAAAAGCTGTTAATAACAGCATCATGCTGAGCTGTTCCTGAATTACAGCTGGGAGAAGCAGCACCTCTCCTTAGGATGGCTGCTGGAATCTATGCTGTAAATGATGGCCATTATGGGTGCAATTGAGAGAGAACTCATCTTAAGATCAGTGGTGATGGAAATTACATTTTACTCAAAGTCTGTGCAGTCTGGGCAGCAATAACTGAAGGAGTGCAGCCTCCTCATCCCTGCACCACCGAGCTTCATTAAGCTTCAGAGAGTTTGCATCAAACACTGAGCTGGAGAGAGCAATTAACTCTGCAGGTCTGGTGGAGGGTGCCAGCCCTGCTGATGCATTTGATGATGACCCTCCTCTTCTGGGATCTGCCCCTGCCATTAAGAGATTTCCTGCTTGACAGTGACTGGATGACCTATTCCACCACAGGAGATCCGGATAGCCGGGAGCAGGGCTGGGAAGGGGCTCTGTGGCAGCTGAAAAATGCTTCCTCCTCCTGTCATATCTTCCTCTCATCATGGTAATCACAACTGTTCCTATTCAGCACACAATATTCTTTACCTTGGAAATGGTAAAGAATATTGTGTGCTGAATAGCAACAGTTGTGGTTGGTTTTACAGGCCCGACAGATCCCTAAGGAAAGGAACAGAGCGGCGGAACGAGGCAACCGATTTTCTGTGCTGGCACAGAAGAGCACACAGAGACCCTGGTGCAGTGTGCTGCTGCAATGTGTCTTGCTTAGAGCTAATGTTCTTATTCATTCAGGAAATATCAGTTGAGGCAAAAAGCCAGTTCATTCATAAATTTGCTGGTGATGGAAACAGGCCCCCAGATATTATCTTGTCTTAATACAAAATAAATGAGTAAAGACCACATGGTCTGTATCAACATAAAAATAACATTTTTAGAGGATGTTTGTTCCCTTTCCTAGGGATAACTAGTACTTGAGTGGTTTTATTTTAACCACACTTCTGCAACCATGTCTGTACTTCCTAGAGCAGATTTTTCTGTAGTTAATATGCATCACCATATTTGATTATTAATTCATCTAGTCTCTCCTAAATCAGCCTTTTGTGTGCAGAAGAATGCTAATAGACTTTTGCTTCTAAATCTTCTAAGGAACTGTGAAAAAATCTACTACATGGATGACTCCTGCCTCTTAAATATTTAAATTTGTGTTCTTCTGTCTTCACAACTGATTTGCATGACTATTGTTTGGATATGAAGCTACCTGGCTATTGTAAATACTTCATAGTCCCATGATCACCAGAATGAGCCTGCAAAAACTCTTAAGAGACAAGTTAAAATAAAACTTCTTGAGGTTTCCTTCAGACCTATTTGACTTGTTTTTAAAAGACTGCTGCTAAGTGCTGCTCTTTTCCTCTGCACATCCTGCTCCAGCACCAAGATTTAATCTCAGCTGACAGAATGAGTTACCTGTATCTAGTCTGAAAAGACCCTTTTTTGCCATTGACCCTACCAGTTTACTCACTGTGGCTGATAGACAGTTTGTTAAGTAACAGCATTACAGGGCTTCTGCCTGACTGCTCAAAATCCCCAGTAACAAAATCACCAGCTCAGCCTTAGATGTAGAGACCTGGAGTTGTTCTGTGCTTTGGTGCTATTCCAAAAGGAGATATGAAACCTAAGCAACATGATTTCAACAGTATGTGTTTAGCACCCTGAGGAGGATCTTCCTTTGAGGACTTCCTTCCTTTGTTAGCCACAGTACAGTCTGGGAAGCAGGATAAGCAGAGATGTGGTGCTTTTAATGTGTTTGGCATCATCATTTTTATTTATCTCTTTTCTTGTTGTTGTTGTTTTTAAAGTAATACCTGCAAAACTTCTACATGAAATTACTTTTATATAGAACTTCTTTAATTGTCTTTTTGGGTTTTGGTTTCTGAGTTCTTTTGGGTTTCTACCAGTATTTTAACAGTATTCCTTAAATTAAATTATTTTATTTTCCTGCAATCCTTGCTCTAACCTGATCAGGTGAAGTAACCTGGGTTATGTATGGCCATATACTGTTTGAATCAGAGCACACAGCTGTTAAGCCTAGACACCTATAACACTATTTTGTTTCCTGTAGAAGAACCAAAATTGGAAGAAAACGGCATAGAAAATTGATTTTGCTCCAGTGCAGAGTCAATAAACAAACTCTGCCAAAATATTCGTGATGCTGATTACAGGAAGGCTTGCAAAAAAATGAACGGCAAAAGTCACTTGCTGCCTTCTTGTGATGTTCATGACTCATTAATCAAAAAGCCAAGTTTGCATTTATAATTTCTCTAATCAGACAGAAGTCCTGAAGGAGCAGGGAGCACTGGAGTATATAGCAGGTTTAATGCTGAACTGGTTGAGCCCATGTCAGTTCAGTGTAAATCTGGGATTTGTGGAGGTCGTGCCTTGCTCTCGCTGTGGAGGGAGGCAGGACTCCTGCTCACTCCCCTGCAGTTGGTTTGAAGTTGAATTACTGCCTGAGAAAGCCATCAGTACCTGGGCCTTTGAGGTGGCGCAGCAGAATACAGATGATGAAGAGAGGAAAAATGTAAAGGAATGTGGGTATCCTTTAAAAGTTTCAAATGGGCCTTTTGGCAAGAGTAGGTAAATCCCATGCAGATGACACTTGTTGTTAAAAGGCTTAGATCACTAACTGAGGCTTTGGAAATGCCGTAGATGCTGCCTTACCAGGTCCTTTGACGTGGAGGAGGAGCTGGCAGTGGTGTGTCTTCGGACTTGCAGAGACCAGGTCCGTGAATCAGGGTTTGGTTTGTGTTTTCTGTTTCTCCTCTGGCTACTTTGACTGTACTGGCTTCTCAGCCTACCAAGTCCCTGAGCCAACTTCAGAGGTCCATACCAACCAAACCGCTCTAGGGCAAGGCCTTTATTTCCCCTTAAATGTGGGGCGAGAATTTTAGGAAAACAAGGAGGTGGTCGTGAAACATGAAGTAGTTAAAGATTCATGTTTGAGCAAAAGATGTCTACAGAGAATTAACACTGCTGACCTTTTAATGTAAGCTCTGTGTTCCCTACAGAGAGCTCAGACTGTTCATTTAGTCAGCTCATGTCTGTAATCAGGTTCAGTGACCATATGGCTGCTTAGATACAACAGCACTGAGAGGAGTTTGGGGATGGGGATCCTTGTGAGGAGAAACCTTGTGTGTCCGACTGCTGCCGATTTTAATTTGTAGAATAACTTCTCTTATATTTAGGCACAAATGTAGTTCTAAATTTTATTACTCCTGATTATTTTGAATATAAAATTCTCCTAGTTTTCGTAGTTTTCATGAGGACCTGTTGGAGTTTTAGTTTATTGAGAGATGGTGGTTGAGTGGCTGTTAATGAAGATGCTGTTGTGTGTTGACATTTATATGTATTTTCTCATCTCAGTTAGGCCTGTTCCTTTGATTTTGCTGCTTGCTCTTCTAAGTATTTCTTGACTGTTTGCATAGGTCCTTTCAAAGCAGTATTTATATCCAGCTGGCTTAGACCAAATGGTGGCAGGAGCCTGCTGCTGTTCCGGTAGATTTGCTTCGACACTCTAAGAATAGGATAAATAATGTAAAAGGTATGTTAAACTGATTTTTACATTCATGAATATTTACATATGCAGTCTGAGTGGAGGATGTAGATAGGAAAAGTATCATTATGCCTCTCTTCTCTTGCCTTGCCTACTGCCCTACATTTCACAGGAGCCCAGTGAACTTTGCTGACTGTGGAGGGGAGGCTGCTAATCCCCAGAGAGAGATGCCTGCAGAGCTCCCTACCTGTTCACTTCTCTGCTGTTGTAGCTGTTATAAGCATAATTTTAACCCAATATTGTTATTATACCCACTAGATATATTTCAAGGTTTAATTGTAGTGAATATTTAGACTATCTGCTGTATGTGTTTTATGAATTATTTTTATTTTTTTTTCAATAATGCAGAGGAATGGATAATATTTTCAAGAGTAATTGCTTAACTTAGTCTTCTGTGTCATGAAATTTATAGAAGCTTATAGAAATCAATTTAATAAATGAAAATGACATTTGAAGTTCATTTAAAAAAATAATCTTTTGCTCTAACTTTCACTCTGATTCTGATCTGTTTTATCACAGCTGTATTCTCATTTCAGAATAATTATTCTCAACTCTACCTGGCAGAAAAAATCTAGGTCCTTTTTTCAACTGAGCAGCAATAATTCTCTTTATTATAGGTAAATCTAGCTATTGAAGTAGTCTTAGCAGAGTAGGAGCACTGTTTTAAGTACTTTTGGAACGTGTGGTGTTACACGTAGTTGTGATCTGTGAAGAGATCTGTGTGGCAAGAAGGTTACTATTTACACAAACACCAAACTTTGCCCTGTTAATTATTGCAAAGTTTATTGGTTTTGTGAATTGTAAGTAGAATATTTTTATATTTCTAATGTCAATTATTTGAAAAACTCAGAATGGCAGAGTTTTGGTGTACATAAACCACAAGTGTTTTGTAGACAAAGATGCATCTCTGCACCACTTGTATATTCTAATTATGCAAGATGCAAGGAATCAACAAACTCCTCCAGCTCCATCCTTCTGCAGTTTGGAGGGTTTAACAAATCAAATTCATTTCACAAAGCTGCTTAAAGTTGTCTTTGATGTGCAAACCTTTGGAAACGGTGAATATCTTGTTATGTTCTCGTTGAAGCACTAATCAGCCAAAGGACAGACACATGTTCTCTTAGAGGAACAAACAAAGTTCCTCAGCTTGAGGGATCAGAGAGAAAGATACGAGGTCTGAGAGCTGTAGACTTCTAAAACAGGCTGGACTAAAATGAAATTTTACTGAACTCCACTGTTGTGAAAATCTGTTTTCATCTAAGTAACAGCATTTGCGCCAAAGATGTCTCTGAAACAGTGACATTTCAATAGGAGATTTTTGAACGGTAATGTAGTACAGCTACAAAAGATCTATAAAGATCTAAAATTTGATTTTGTTGTATGTCAGGGGAATACAAATGAGAAAGACAAGAAACTAAAATGTTGAAGATAAATAATAAAAAATATTAAGTGGAAGTACAGTGGTGAGAAACCTTTCATGATGCCATATTTACATTACTTTGACTGGGGTTAAGCTCTACAAGCTTAAAATATTAATCTAGTTTTGAAAAAACATGATTTTTACGCTTAATGTGTTCTTCAAAGTACTTAAACCTTTCTCTTTTTTTTTTTTTTTTTTTTTTCTTTTGTAAAATTCTTGTTCCTGAGGTGATTAAGTCCACTTTTAATGCAAATCTTGCAGTGGTTCACAGAGCCACTGAGTTTCAGCAGTGCCACTGAGATACAAAACACATCTGTAGGCCAGCATTTGGTCAGTAATGCTATATAGCAACTGATCTTTTCAGGAAAAGAACAAGAAATTTATTCTTTTATAGTCTTAAAACCTCCTTGCAGTGTGTGAGAGTTGGGATTTCTGACAGACTCTGGCAGAAGAGAGGACAAACTCCTGCCTTTCCATGCGCTGTACTTATTCAGCTTCAGTACCACGTGGCATTTTGGGTTTTTCCTCCCCCAAAAGAGTGAGTTAGAATATCGTGTTCTCCAGTACGAAATTTTTAAAAACATCCTATATATTTCTGAAATTTGCTGTCAATCATCTCATGAACATCCAGACAAAGAGATGTAATAAAAAGTGGCAGCTGAAAACTAATATTCCGAACTGTCATCACCTAATTAATTTTCTCATTTGCATTCTAACTACGGCCCCAACTCATATGGACTCCTTCCAGGGAACTCAACAATAAAATGTTCATTTAAAATTTCTAACAATAAGAAAATCTTGAAGGACTGGGAATAAACACACTGACCTTGGATGAATCAGTCTGAAAATTCTGTATTTGCAAGCATAAGAGAGACT
Source organism: Struthidea cinerea (assembly GCA_013397865.1). NCBI lineage: Eukaryota > Metazoa > Chordata > Aves > Passeriformes > Corcoracidae > Struthidea > Struthidea cinerea. Next base: position 1,041,255 of record VZTI01005121.1, read on the forward strand.
GGCCATCATTTTCAAATAATGATAAAACTATAGCAATTGGGATTGCTTTGTGTTTTAGGACAGATTGAGTTGCCCTTCACACCTGTTAGCTTAACTTTAGACTTTCAGAATTTGCTGATGGTTTTTTTTTTCCTTCCTCATGTTTTTAATCATATCAGACAAGCCAATTGTTCATCTTGCTCTTAAAATTAAATGTTGCTTACATTAAATGATTTATACAGAGACCAAGCCACTGGTAAAATAAAGACAAGTCATTATTTTAATCTGCAGTTACTGAATTCAGTAACAAGATTGGGGTTTTTTTTACATGCTGATGTACCTTAAGGTGCAACTAATGAGATCTATCAGAAAACATCAAAGGAACTAATTCCCTAAATACTGAAGTACTTTAGAAACTCCTTGAGACATTACCTGCATCACTAAATATCTGTAAAACTCCAGCACCATGACCCATATAATTGCAGATTGCTGGAGCCTGTCTGCGTTCTTACTTTCCTCCGTGAAATCCCATTCATTTAATTATTCAGTGTATAAAATTCATACTCATTTACGTCCATGATACCTGGAATTATGCAGAAGCGTTCATCAGGAAACCTGTTCATAGAATTTCTGCCTTGGTAACTTTTGCACAGTATTTTTTCTCATGTTGTTTTGTTTGGTTAAACAATGTATTTGTGAGAGCAGCACTGAGCTGGGTTGTTGTGTGACACCACAAAAATATACTAAGAAACAATATATTTTCTGCCACAGAAAGGAAAAAAAATCACCTCACTTTTTCTAAGATGCTGCTTGGTTTGGAAATTGAAAAATTGCTTGCAACTCTGCTAAGAATGGAAAGTAAATGAAATGGAAATACAATATATTATAATGAGACAGATGTGAGCTCATTTTCCCCAGTGCAGGTTCATGGACTGTGCATTCACTTGGTCCGCCTGACATTTAAATTTGAGTAAATTCAGTGGTTTATAAGAAAAGCATCTGTTGTTGGAATGACAATAGCAAGACACAATAGCAAGCAAAAGGAATCTAATTGTTAATAGGTATTACAGCAGAATGTCAATGAAGGGGCTCTCATTGTGCAGGGATTCTGTCAGCAGCCTGGGTATGAAATTGGCCAGCTCATCAGGGAATACAGCACATTAGTGAGCGATTCAGCTGTGACTGAGTGTGGGTGTGTTAAAACATGGGACTCAGGAAAGTTTCCAGTGCCATAAATCAAAAACAGAGCTAATACACAACACATTCATGGAGGGAATATGATATAAATTACTGTGCATTACTTCTACTAACTTTAACCTTTAGTCACATTACGCTCAACATTTAATTTTTTATAGTGATATTCCTTCTGTTGTCACATTTTCAGTCCACTGTAGCACAGGTAAAACCTTGAATTTTGTCATATAGCCAACCTGAGCAAGCTGTAAAACCTGCAGCTTTATGGCTTCTGCTTTAAGATCTCTATTTGGGCATGTTCAGCCACTGAATAGTAAGGGCTGCTGCTAATGACTTTTAATTAAATCAAAAAGCTTTGAGATCATAAACCTGCTGACTTCATTTCCTTTTCCAGTGCACTTCAAAAAAGTAATTACTGTACTGCACATACAGGCAAATCTTGCAAAATACCCTCCAGATACAACTCAAAATTAAGACTTCTGGTAACGAATAAAGTCAGTTATGTTTTTCAGTAAAGAAATGAACCAAAAATTAGTATATTCTTCAAAGCACATTTGAGAATTTTATTTCTCTTCTATTTTTACATACAAACCCATAAGACCCTGTGTTTTCAGGCTTGGAGAGCATTAAATGTAAATCCAGTTTTCCTTTGTCATGATTGCTTTCAATTGTCTGCTGTAAATGTAGGGTCTGTAGTGGTTTTTGAGTCTTTATATTTGATATATGTTGGTTTTTCTTCATCATTAAAATTAGATGAAGAGCATTGACAAGAAATATGGGGAAAGTATAGAAGACAAACAAAATGATGGTCACAGGGGTCAAAAAAGATAAAGACCAAAAGGATGAAGAACAAAATAATGGAAACTATTTTCTGGTAATTTAACATCATCTCCAACCTCCTCTGTGTCTCTCCGTCATTAACTTTTTTTAAAAATTTATTTTTCTTTTTGGGCCAAAAGGGAATTTTGAAGTCAAAGATCGGAAGTTTAGAAATATGAAACAGATTTTCTTTTCTGAATAAAGTCTTGTCATGATTACACTATTTTCTGAATTTGGGTTGCAGGTGTATCCATTGAAAGCCTACATTGCTGGACAGGGAGAAGAAATATTTATTGAAAAAAAAAAAATCACAGTTTTGTACTTTCTTGTGGAATAATTATTAGTACAAAATATTGTTTGTGCCCAGTGCCTTCTTTCATAGTTCCAGGTTTGTCTCACACTGCGGTGGTGGGTGTGGGGCATATGGCAGTGCCCATACCTACTGTAATTCCCTGTGCATAGGACTCTGATTTTCAGTTGTTCTTAGTAATTATTTCATCACTTTATCTGCTTTTCAGCAGGATTTCTTGTGCTGTTTATTCCTCTTTTATAAGCAAGAAGTAAATGCCCAGTTTTTATTTGTAACCCTCTTCTAAACAAGCTGACACCTCCTGCCCCCCCCTGGTGCTTGCACGAGTGTTTTTGCCCAAACTCGGAATGAAGAAACTTGAGATTTTCTTTTGCATTTAGCAGCACAACTAAGCATTTAATCTATGAAGTCAAGGTGCAAGGAAGTCTGATAGCTGAATATCCACTAACTGTGTTTCACTTTCTCCCACTCTGAATATCCGCAAGAGGTATAATTATCTTAGCACTTCACCACCCTCCCCCCCCCCCCACCCTGTTTTTTTCTTTAAATTGTTTTAATCCATGTAGTTACTGCCTTCTGGGTGTGTAGAAGGCTAACATAATCTTTTGTGTGTGGTTGCTTTTGAATTAAGACAACAATATTTTGGAGGCAGAGGTGAGAAATACTTTTTTAGTACAGAGCAACTAAAAAGAAACATCTGCAGAAGGTCAACAACCAGGACAGTCATTGCTGAAAAGACTAAATAGACTAATTTTTTATTCTTTTTTTTTTTTTTACTCCTACACTTTTTTTTATCATTTGTATTTTAACAGGTAGCCCAGAGCAAATGTGTTAAAAACCATAAAATGTACAATCCTGGCTGCCCCTTCCCAGATCTCCGAGCCTCTAACAGCGCTGGCTTCCTGAGGCAGGGGCTGCTTTTTATGGCTTTAGAAGCCTCAGAGGATTTCTGTGCCGGACCTGGCCACCTTCTCTGTGAGCCCCTCTAAAGCAGCAGCAACAACTACAGCATCCTGTGGCAAGGACTGGCACCGCACAGCTACACCTGCACCAAGGGCAGAGCCTCCTGTTTGTTACAGCCTCCCCGTGCTGTACTGCAGGAGGCAGAACTGGGGCCATTCCGCCTCTCTCTGCTCGTGAAGGCCTCTGTGTGGTGTTTCTGGGCTCTCCCTACATCTGAGACACCAGCTTTTGAGGCAGTGGTGTGTTTTTGTGTAGTTATCAGTAGAGCGAGTCTTGAAAGCAAACCAGTTCTTTGCTGAGAGCCTCAAGGTCAGCACCATGGATCGCTTCAGGGTGATCTCTTCATGCACAGGAAGCAGCACTGAGGGATGCTCAAAAGGCTGTTTCTCACAGTGCAGACAGCTTTTCCAACCCCCTGTCTATGCGATCTGCCCACACCAGTAAGATGTAGTATCTTCAGCTGTCAGAAATTCTGCTCTGTGCAGAAGAAATTCTGTTTGCTTCATTGCAATTCCAAAATAAAACTATCTAGAAAGAACAGCCACTGTGTCCCTGTGTTATACCTTCCATTTGCACAGATGAATATAAATGTGAATGTCTTATACCCTGCGAAGTTTGGCAGTCACTTGAGATTTTATTATGTTTTAGGGGTTTTTTTCTGTGATTTTTTTTAGGAGAGCTGAATTAGTCATTCATTTAAAATGCAAGAGAGGAGGCGAGAGAAGCAGGTTTGCAGTTAATATTCATTTTATATCGGTTTGTGAGGAGATTAATAATTTGGTTGGGATTCAAACGACATTGGAACATCAAGAAGTACAGAGGATATTTAGAAAATAATGACACAAATTGCTCTGACATTTATTATTTATGTTCTTGTTTCTAAAATTCTTACTCTTGAAACCAGTTGAGGTTATGTGTTCACATGTGAAGAAGTCACCTGTGGGCTGGGGCTGTTGCATTACATCACAGTGGAACCTGCTATGATGGAGGGCTTTGGGGGAAGCTTTTAGGAAAGTAGAATATCTCCATTTTGTTCTAATGTGACTGACGGTGTGAACTTGAGCAGTGCAGCCCCTGGAGAGCGAGCAGAACACACAGGATCCCACAGAACACACAGGGGTGTCAGGGGTGCTGGGGACTGGGGAAAGGAATAGAATTTATTGTAATTGCTACCTGAGCAGTACAGCTGTCTTCTGCAACTGCTGCTTGTCTTTTCCTCAGTAATAGCACTGATAACCACACTTCATCTGTCATCTGAGGCTGGTTTTATTGAAAATATTCAGATGGTATTGGACTTCAGTTTGGCAGCAGTTACTGAGAGAATACTGATCCCCTTTAAAAAACATTTAAGTATTAGAATGTTGTATTAGATTACTGATCATTAACTCTTGAACTGACTAGCAAGAAAACATGAAGACCTGTACTAGACCAGACCAGAAGGGGTTATCTGAAAAGTTAAATATTCTACTTAGCAAAATTATATATCATAGAAACATATTTTTAGAAAATATGATGTTTCAATTAGTTGTTCATACCTAAACTCTCCCCTGTACATGCTCTACAGAAATGATATTTTCCCCTGTAATTTTCAAGTTTTTTCTTAAATTATATTTTGGTTTTACTTTAATATATGGTTTTGACTTTGCTTCCAAAAAGTACATTTTTACTTGTGCTACCTTTACCTTTTGTCTCCACCTCATTCCTAGAAATAGTAGAGTTTGAGGAGAGGCTGCAAAAATGTTTGCTGCTTATACATCTTGTGGCTTTTTTGTCTAGTGAAAATAGTTTGGTAGAAACATTTTAGTGGAGATATTTGGATCCTTTTATCTTTCTGTGTTGGAAACATTTTGCCCGGCTAGACTGTAATTTAAAAAAATTGAAATGCATGATAAAAGCTATATACATAATTGCTACATATGGAGACTAATCTGAGCTCTCTAGAAATGTGTGTTTAGTACCCTAGTAATATCTGAGGAATAAATATATCATTGTCAATTATTTAAAATTGATATTAATAGTAAAGGTTTACAAACATCTTTGAAAGTACATGGGAGTACCTAGAGCCAGTGTTAGAAAGTGCATTCTGAGCTTTCCAATAGTGTCATGGACCAAAAGTCATTTGCATGAACATCACTCCCTACCAGGCATTTTGGCTGCAGATATCTCTAGAAATTTCTGCTTTTCCAAAGGAGAATGAGCGACAACAAATTACTGCTGTTGAAATGATAAAAAAAAGTGACTGTCATTCTGTAGGAGGAAAGCAAACATTAAAATTGGCTTTTTGTATTTAAATATTTCCATGGAAATGTGGTAATAACTCTGCCCTCATAGAAGCAAACATCCCTGCCCTGGATTTGCCCACACAGTGATGGTGAGGTGAATTTCCCTCTGCTCCAGCTTCAGGGAGCCCCATCTCACTCGTGTGGTTCTATCTCCTTTTGCTGATAAAGAAACTTGGACTTTCTTTATGCAGCCTTGGTCTTCCTGGGGAGATGCCACCAAGGAGGATGGAAGAAGGCACAGAGACTTCTGAGGTGGTGCTTAGCTCCAGCTGCTGCAGGTTTCATAAAGTGACTTCCATGTTGTGAAGCAACCTCACAAAAGCATCCTTTGAGAGCAGCAATGTGCAGATAGCCAGGACTTCCCAGTGGTGGCAAAATCTGGATTTCTTTTTTAATGTATTTCAATTGACTTCTAAAACCATTTACACCACAGGATTAGTCTGCTCAGCTGTACCATCAGCCTGAAACAAGTAGGGTCAGCAAGTAGTGAAGAAAAATGAGGTCTATACATGAATAGCCATTTATGCATTTGGCATATAACCTTTGAGTATTGTGAGGGTTTTTTTTACCCATTTATCCCCAAACATATATAACTTAGTCTTTCCAGACAAATTGTACAGTGCTCAGTCTCATTAACTACTCACTCCCCGCTTTACTTCCAAGGAAAGCAAGCTCCATTAAACACTTAATGGTGTTCATGGGAAGCAGAAGCAAAAAACAGGCTGATAGGGGGTGTTCTCTTCTTGACTGCACAAACTATATTAGGTTCAATGCAGAAAATAAAGTTGGACAGGGTCATTTAAAAAAAAAACAAAAACCCTGTCTTTAGTCCTAAACAAGTTCTTTGTGATAGGAGTGATGAAGTGATTTTTGTTCTGCAAGGTGTAAATGGCTGGAAATAGGAGCAGGGCTTTCAGCTGGTGAAGAGAGAGAAGGTGGAGGTGCCTCCTATGACTCCCGTCGTCTCTGGTTGCTGGGTGCCTGGGGGCTGGGTGAAAGCACCTGAATCCTTCTCACCTTTGTTTGGGTAAAGTGGGCTACCACAGCTGAGGAGAGAAAGCACAGGGTGAGACATCAGAAACAAACCTGAGATTACAAAGTTGAACAGCAGAGGAAAAACACGTCATTTCCTACTGTGATAAAGGAGAGCGAGAGCAAGGAAGCTTTTAGAAGATATTGAAAAATATCGAGGTTTTGATAAGCTGATGAAAAAGCTGGAAATGGCTATGCTGAGAGGGGAGGATATTTGGGATCAGACAGAAAGTGCCCGAGTAGGGAGTAGGACTCCTGAGTCTGCTGTGTTAAGCTACTACTGTAAATAAAAACCTGTGTGTGAGTAAAGTCACCAAGTGAGTGCAGAGGGGTGAAGTATGGAACACTGAGCACTGCAGGATATTAGAACAGACTCCAGGCAAGGTGGGAGACAGCACTAAACATTAATGGACTGTTGAGATGGAGAAGAGGAATACACAATGAGGTGAAAGCCAGACCAAGGGAAGTTTGAATAACGAGGAAATTCCAGGAAAAGGTCAATTTTAGAGACACAGAAGAATTAGCCCAGAGAAATGCTTCACTGTACTCTAATTGTGGCCAGTAAAATGTGTTCAGGTGATAGTGCATGTTCTGTTCCGAGTGATGGGCATGATTGCACAGCTTGCTGTAAATTATCATTACTTGCATATGTACAAAATTCATCAGTTACCTGATTGAGGGCCTCTGGGCAGCAGCTTTCAAGAAATCATAGAAAAGAGCAGGCCTTACATCTGGTCCTGTCCCTACTCTGTGCTCTCTTCACACAAAACTTGAACAGAGGATGAATTTACTGCATTATATTTGCTCTTTATTCTAGGATCCAAGTATTTATTTCATCCCATTGATGCCTAAATTCCCATTAGTGACTAGGGCAAAAAGCATTTCATAGCTTTGCAAACATGAAGCTTAATTTTCATCTTGCTACTTTGTCCACATAACAACTCTTCTGGTAACGCTTTCTCACTATCTTTTAAAATCAGGAAATAGAAATGAAATAAGAATACACTCCTCCTCTCTTTCATATCTGCAGTATAATCAAAGGTCAATAGATAAGACTAATACCATATCCTGGTGGTTAAATAGCTGCTAGAGGTGAAATAGAGGTGAAATAGCTGGTTTGTTCCTACAATAATTTGACTTGCTTATGCCAGGAGATGTGGCTTGGTAAATGTTACCTCAGTTACAACAGTTGCAAGCAGCTCTATTTTCTCATTAAATACATGCAAAAAATGTCTGATGTCGAGAAACTGATTAGGTGAAATTTTTCTGCTGAAAATCCTGTGAAGTCTTCTTAACAAAAAAAGCATTTTGGAAAACGAAACGTTGCATTGTATGATTTCTCGTTGGCAATGCGGTTTCTGTGGGCAATAGATGGATATTTCAGGCTGCTCCTGCCACTGGCCCTCTGTGATACTCCATACATCCCAAAGCAACACGTGTATGTGAAACTATGGGGCAAAAAAAGAAAAAAAGGACTTTTTTTTTTTTTTTTAATGTTTTTTAGTAATATAAAATTAAGCCTACTAAGTGTTTTCATTTTCCCCTTTGGAGGCATTTAATTAGACATATTTTTTGGGATCACTGACACAGCTTTTATCTGCTTGATTGTTAAAATTGTGTTATAATTAGGTGCCACATCATGAAAGCTCTTCTGCAACAGACTTTAACTATTACTATCAGATTTCGAAATTAATTTCCAGAAACTAATACTAGCCAGGCTGTTGAATATTCTTAGAATTCCAAAGACTAAACAATTCTCATGATAGCACTTCTGGCGCAATAATATTAATTAATTTTTAAGCAGTATACAGCATGTTGTAACATGAAGAGATGATCTGGTGTGGTACAAAACATAAATACAGGCTGAAAACATTTTGCAATGGTGTCTATTGTAAGTAACTCGGCTCTTTCAAGCAACACATTTGGGTTATGATGTTTGTCATGGAAAGAAACTCTGATTTAGCATGTGGGCACAACGCAGTTAAAATGAGAAAGTAGATTTTTAAGTAAATGGTAGCATTCACAGGCAACTGGGAGGCTGACACTTAATCTGCAAGTCCTGATCCTTCTTGCCAGATCAGCTGAAGAGTTACTGTGTGAAGTGGCTGTCGAATTACATGCTTTAGCAGTCTTTGTAATTGAAATGGTTGCACATAATAACTGTATCATGTCTGGATACTCTGTGTCTAATGCAGAGCTGGGATAAATTCTGATTTGTCTTGTTCCTGTTCTTTGCTTGAATACTAAAGTATTCATGAAGAAGTGGAGTATTACACCCCCAATAAGTATCATCAAGTTTTGTTGTTGTTGTTGTTATTTGATTTGCTTTAATTTTTTTTTAAGAATTTTTGTTCCAATTCTTGAGAAATTTAATCCAGAATGCCAAATGAAAAACTACTGAGGTGGATCTGGGCAGCTGTGGTAAACAGTTAAAAGAAGTAGTTTCCTTCACCTGTACAGGGAATCGGAATGTTGTAAATAGTTGTAAAATTTGGAAGTAGCTTGTCAGTCCCTGTAACTTCAGCAGGGCCCCAGTGCTGGGGTGTTTCAGACGTTGTGGGCAGAGCGAACCCTCTGAGCTGGCCCCTGGGAACAGACGTGGGGCAGAGATGGGCCTCACCCCCCTGTGTGACCGTGGAGTTTTGTGTGTCTGTTTCGGCCTGTTTGTTCCTATCTCTGATTCTGTCCTGGTGTCCCGCTTCTGTGAGACATACGAGAAGCAAGGAAGAGGTTAATTACAGACATGAGCAACAGGGTAACGTGGTCCCCAGCTCAGTAGAGCTGCAGGCTGAGGCAGCGCTCCATCAGGCTGCAGGGTGCTCAGGTTCCCATAAACACAGCTTGTAGCAATAAAAGAACCAGCTGCAGGCTAAGGAAATGGGCCTTGTGGATTGTTTTATTCCTAGCTTTCATCTTTTGTCATAGTCTCTCTTTATTCTTATTTCCATTGATTGTACCTTGCTGTGTTACCCCTTACCTGCTTTTTCTTTCTTTCCTACATCTATATATTTTTTTTTCAATTGATATCGATGGTTTTGAAACAAACTCTTCCTTGCCCTTCTGTATTGTTACAAAATAGAATATTGGAAAAGCAGAGAGCATGTGCAGGGCTTTCCTTTCACTGAATGTGTAGCACCAAAGAGTTGGGTTACAGAAGTTTCTGTAGGCGGATCTGCCTCTGTAGTTGTCAGAGGGCAAAGTGAAGGTAGCTGATGGGGAAATTTTGTCCCAGGGAATAATGGTGAAACCTCCTCTTTTTTATATTAATGTTGAATTCACAACACCAGCTTTAGTTATTAACTTTTAATAATTATAACAAAGGCAGAGAGCAGCATCCCTGTACCAAAACTCTCCTCAACAGTGGTGCAACTGTATCAGCCTTCGAAGAGTCTTTCTAGTACTGCTTTTCTGTTCTTCAACTATTTTTGCAATTTTATAACTATTTTTGTAATTTTATATATGATTTCGTCAGGGGAAGTGTCTAACCTACTAGTGTGGGTGTCTGTTGCATGCCAGCACATGTGGTTGCAGTGGATTATTTGCCATTGCCAGGTTTATTTGCTATTGCAATGTTACCATGAGAGAGACAAAGGAGCCCCTGTGTTTAGGCACCTGAAAATCCCCGTGTCATACTGGCTCATGGCTGGACTCTCAGTTGAGGCAAATAGATGGTCCAGGATATTTTTTCTTCTGTGCTCGGAAGTTGTAATTTTTTATCTGATCAAGTCACGAAGAGAGATCTTTGTTAATGAAGATTTGTGAGGTCGCTGTAGTGACATCCCGTGATCAGACCAGTACAGATGGAACAGGAGATATGAGTGAAATATGATAACCCTTTGTTTGATGTTAACATCATCTGTGCTGTGTTTTCTACAAATGTTTTACAAATTTTTTTCCTGCATCTAGACAAGTCCTGTGAAGACAGCAGACTGTTGTCCTCAAATGCCTTTGGAAGTGAAAAGATGTTTTGAAGCTTTTTGTGGTCAAATAGCTTTAATTTTATGTGTTAATTCCTTTCATTTATGTTTATTCTGTTCATATGTAAATATAAATGTAATAAAAAATAATATAAATGAATGGAAATCAAATTATTCAGAATGAAAGTTGAAATGGAACATTTCTGCCTTCTTCAATTCACAAGATAAAAATTATACATTTCATACATTTCCACTGCAAGATGTCTTTGATTTGATCAGATTTGATCAAATTCTTTTATGGAAAATTATTCAGTTCATTTTTTTCTAACTGTGGTTTCAGCTATGAATACTGCAAAAATATTGAAAAACTCCAGTATATGAAATCTCTTCTGTCTCTAATATTGTTTTAATATGATGGGATATTAGAGCTCGAAAATAGTTTTGTTTAGAATGATTGAGGAAGAATAATATAAAGTGACAGGTAAAGCTCTTTCAAATCAGAAATTAATACAAAATTCTTTTGGAATATTGTGAAATTAAGGTTAATTTAGATTTATTGTTTGTAATGTGGTTAGGTTTATTGTGCAATACGTGTGGTTCTTTGCTTTGTTCATTTCCTGAAAACACATTTCCTCAGGTCATCCATAGGAAATGAATTTAGAAGTCCAGGACAGAGGCATATATTGCATTTCTTAAACAAAAAGAGCAACTGTGTAAACTGGTAATATTTGCTGGTTGGTATCTTCTGGATCTGCGTTATATGGCACGTATTTTTATATTTTTGAATGTTTTATTTTACTATATCCATTGGGGTTTTTTTATAAACATTCCTGCGCTCAGCTTTGGGGACATTTGCATGCAGTACAATCCCTGACTTGATTAATGCTGGTGAGGAACTATCAAATATGAATCTTTATTTAGGATATTTAGGAACTATAACACCTCCTCCTTTCAGGTCAAATATTTCACAACACTTCATTACAACTACAATTTCTTTCAGTCTTCCAAAGCACATGTGAAGTCCCAAGATTTATTAAGCTACGAATCTTGGGTACAAGCAAGTCATCCTGAGTAGGTGTTGCCTGCTAAGGACTTTGATTGCTAGTGAAGGGAGAGGTCTGCACATCTTCTTTCCAAATATGGCTGGGAAACAACTACTGAACTCTTCTTCCCTGTCTTTGGTAGGACTAGAAGTGTCACCATCCTGCCTTGACACATGTTATAATATTGTAACATACTTAGAAAACAAGCAAAAGCAAGTCCCACCTTTCCTGTCTCTGCATTGTCCTACTGCTTTCCCCCCCAGCTCTTCTAGTTTCTCTTCTCTTGTTGGTTTTCTACATTCAGAAATGTCTATTTCCTATTGATCACTACCTCCTTTTGTCTTAAACATCTCCTTCATCTTTCGAAACTGTGCTGCTTTCTGTACATTGATCCACTGGATTAGGAAGATTGTGGTTCTGCCCTGGTGCGTTGGGACTGAACAAACAGCATCGATGGCAGCTCAGCCCATCACAAAATCTTGATTCCCAGACAGATTCTCTCTTCTCCTCAAAGACAAAAATGGACATGGACCTTGCTTTGTTCACTGCCTTTTATACTCCTTCTTCAAAGTTTGCCTGTGGGTTCATTAGAAAAAAGTATAAAAAAAACCCAACAAAAAACCTTTGTGTGGAAAGATTCTGATCTAAAGTTGTTGGCATCTTCAAAGTACTGCTAGTCAATGGTACAGATCTTTTCATGCAGACAAGGACAGATCTGGCTAATGTTTAATTCCTAGGATACAAAGACTTCTGCATAATGGATAAGATGAATGTATTGCTTGTGATATTCATATCTTCCCTTATAGCAGCCTTCCAGCACCTGAAAGGGGCTACAAGACAGCTGGAGAGGGACTTTTTGCAAGGGCATGTAGTGATAGGGCAGGGGTTGATGGCTTTAAACTGAAAGATTGCAGGTTTAGATTAGGCATTATGAAGGCATTAGGCATTATGAAATTAGGCATTATTTGATGTGAGGGCAGTGAGGCACTGGAACAGGTTGCCCAGGGAAGTTGTGGATGCCCCATCCCTGGAAGTGGTGGGGCTGGATGGGGCTTTGGTGGAGATGATTGTAAAGGAGCACTTTCCATCATCTTTATTTGCTCCAACCACTCTGGGAGTGGGAAAAATGGTGTTTCAAAATGAGAAGTGGTTCAAGCCTCTGGTGGTTTTAACTGAGAGGATGAGTTACAAGGGTTTTACTTTCCGGGAATGCTGCTGGAATTCCTTGGTCTGTGTGTCCACCATGTCCTGCTGAGTCAGACCCCGTTCCCAGAGCACGGCTTTTAATGTTGGCACTCCAGTCCTGCTGACCCAGGGCAGCTCCCACAGCCGAGGTGTCACAGAACCAAAAAAACCCCAGCCAAGGCTGTAATGAAGGGGTCTTACTGTGATCATCACACTTCTCTTGGGAACACATGAACTCTGTGCTGGGCAACGGCTGTTCAGACAAAATCTGTCCATAATCAGCCATTCTAATGATCTCTTGGCTGGGAAGAGGGCTCTGCCTGGCAATGCTCTCACACAGTAAGGCCATCAGGCTGCACCATACTATAGAGAGCACTAAATGCCACTTTTTATTTACCTCTTTGGAGAGGAAATGGTAGGAAAAGGCAATACATAATAAATAATAATATTTTGTGCCTCTGAGGAAACTGATTCTGTGTGGGAGGACACCAGCATGGGCCAGCAGCTGCAGGGGGCAGAAAGGCCCACGTGCATTTCTGCACATGAAAGGACTGTGGATTTCCATGTCTCACACATGGAAGACCAGGACCTTGTACTGAGCTCTGGTTATTTTACTCCTGCTGAAAGGAGAAGAGAGCAAGCCCTCACATGCTGGCTCCCTTCCTTGGGGGTGAGTTATTTCATGTGCTCTCCTTTCCTAAACTCTTCCCATGGTGTCAGATGTTGCCATGGCCTCTTATCCGTGGCTGTGGACAAACTGTCCCTTCTGGCCTCTATTACACTACCTGCAGTATCTGAAATGCATTTCTGAATATGCTGTGTCATATTTCTGGGGTTGCTTTTTTCTTTCATTCTTAAAACCGGAGAACGAGTGCATTTAACCATGAAAGCAGGTACAAATGTATTCCTGTTAGTGGGTAATAATGAAAAGTCAGAGAGATTAATGTGCTGTTCCTGTTTATTCAGTACTGCATTGCTTGTGACTAACTACAATGGATGAGACCTTCTTCCTGCCTCATTAAATAAGTTAATCATGTAAATCAGGAGGAAAAACATTTTGGGTAGAGTGAGTACAGGTTGAGCATCAGATATGCTGTTTTTACCACCATGTGCTAAAGGAGATTTGTCAACATACAGGTGTCCCAACTACAAAACATTAACATCAGTCCTCTGTTATCTCTAAAGTAAATGAAAACAAAATTAAAAGGTTAAATGGGTGCTTGTTTCAATCAGGAGTACGTGGCCACTGACTGAAATTTCGTTCAGAGAAAGAGGGGAACTCTAAAGGGAATGGAAGTTCTTGAAGAAGACAAATTGTAATGTACATTGCAATATATTCAGAAAAGTTTTATGGCTTTAAAATTGTAAATCAAAAGCACAATTCATTATCTATAAAGTTGGATTTACTAAAACTTGCAGATATTGCTTTCCTGGTTTACCAAAAAACGTGTACAGATTTAAACTCTGGGTTTGAAGCCAAGAGAATGAAAATGTAAATAGGGACACAATCTTGACAACCTGGGAAGGAATAGGAATAAAAATGTTTAGATTAAACTGGCAACACAGTGATAAACAAATGTAGCTCTCAGGATTATGAGACAGAATTAGGAAAAACCCACCATGTTATCTGAACATTTGTCCAAAACACTTTTTAAGCCCAAACAGAGCTGCCGAGACTGAAGAAACTTCAGGTTCCTGTAATGTGATTTTTAATCAGACCGAGTGCTTGCCTTTTGTGATTGCAGATGGAATGGAAGACATTTCAAAATGTTATTTTTTCAGCTCAAGTACTGCTGAAATTTTTATTTTTGTCATCACAGGATTCTTAATTCAGAGGCTTCAGATAAAGAAACCCTAGCAACTGGCTACTTTAATTCCAGCACAAGAATAAAGTGGCTGTGGGGATAAGTGTCAGCAGTTGGATTAAAGGATATAGAAGTATTGGAAAGGTATTGCCTTCCTTCCTTTGTTTTCAATTAAAGAATAAAGTTAAATTCATTATGGGGTTTTTTTAGAGATGGCAGTGATCATAGGGGAAACAAATAAGGAGGCCTGAGAAAGGATATTGAAAAAATGGCAACACTTTATTGGTTGGAAGGAAATGAGTATGGATCTGAAGCAGAAGTTGCTGAAATCAGTGGAAGATACTCACTGGTTTCAGTGAAATTTGAGTAAGGCTTAAGAGCTTGAGCTGATGTTACCTAATTAAGCTCCTGATGGCTTATTTGACCCAACAAATGGTACTGACGCTTCATTGCTGGAACGATACAGAGATTTAAACAAAGTGTTGAATTAAAAATGGCCGTGCCTTTGCAACAGGCTTAATCTACATTTCAAATGAGAAAAACTTGTTTTTAGGATCAAAACCTATCCTCCTACTTCTGAATGACACTGTAGAAGCTAGTGTTTGTCATTTATTTATTTATTTTACATCAACTTAGATATCAAAACTTTCTATTAGATTAACTGTCATTGATTTCAGCCCATATTTTCATACTTTTTAATTTCATAACAATAATAGATGGAAATTAATTTTGCCAGTGCGTAATGATAAGACAATTGTAATTGTTTTAAAGTTCTGTCCTAGACTGGAGTCAGTGAATACCTGGAGGTTTTGTTCGAACTGTCTCTCTTTGGCCTGGATTCTTCAGGTTTGGGGAAGTTTTTATTTTGTAGCATTCAGCTTCGATGTGGGAAAAGTCAAAAGTAAAAATAGAGACTGAAACTGAGGCCAGCTCACCTTCCAGTGTGGCTGTGGTCAGACCAATCCTCTTTTCTTAATTGAATTTTGCTGGGGTTTGGATTTTTCTGAGAAGAGGACCTACCCCAAAATAAAGAGGAGAGGTGAGATTGTGTAAGAACACCTGTCCCGATGACATTTCTATTCAAGGTGATAGAAAAAGTGGCCAGAATGCCTCAATTTATGACATTTGTAGTATTGTAGGCAGAAATGTTTTCAGAACAGTTACTGACATTTTGACATTCCTGAAACTAATCCTTAGCTTTATTTCATCCCTAGTGACACTTTTTTCAACTGATAATTGAAATAATATACAACTCTATTTTCTACTGTAAAAATAGGTGCAGATATGATATTTTTTTCTGTTGCTGTCTTGTAGCAGTGCAAGCTGTAATACATTATATGGCTTACAATGACAAAAAATTATGTTTTCAATTTGGTAAGTCGTTTTCAATTGAAAATATAATGCATTCCTGCATGAGACATATTGCTCTGTGGCAGGCTGTAAGTATCAGGGAAGTCCCACTATATCTGAAACAACATAATTAACACTCTTTGTTCATGATAGGCAAATAAACAACCAAGGCAGGCCTTTTCCAGTGATGGATAGCATCTTTATTAAAGAATTAATCTAGATCTCAAAGCAGGGTCTATCTAGTACATAAATCAGGGCCTTGTGGTTCCATTTATGGTTCCTTTTACAACCTAAGTGTTAAGTTTATTGCCATATAGCCCCATAATTCATTGTTGAGGGATGCCAAGCCCTGGTCTTCCTTCTCTCTATTCTCGCTGCAGATGGAGACACTTGAAGTTCATAGCACCAGCACTGATTTCCTCTGTTCTTAGCAAGTAGCTTGAATTCTTACTGCCTAATGTCAGTGATGTAACTGTATTGAGAAGGTTAAGTCATGCTGATGAAATGTATTTATGTATGTGAAGTATTTATTTTTCTCAAAGCACATGCAAAGTCAGGATTGCCCTGCCAGAGAGCTGCACTTGTCCTCCTGAGATGGTCAATTCGGAGGAACAGAGGGGTTACATGAAAGCTGCAGGGATTTATCAGCTCACATTTGGAGCTGATGGGGCTAAATATTCTATTCCAGCTATTTGGTAGCTGCCATGATCTGTGAAAACTTACCTGGGCACCTGTGGCCAACATATATTTTCCCTGGTCAGTTGTGCATGTTGCACATGCTTGGGATCCCCAAAGGCTTTTCCCTTACCTGCCTTAATTGCAAGATGGGCAATTAGAAGACAATATTGAAAGCTGTATTTCAGCTTTCACTGATTAGCAGCAGATCAAACAGAGGCACTGTGTCAGATCATTGGATACATGTATGTATGGTGAAGTGGAACCAGTAGGAAGCTTGCAAAACGCTTTGGGGCCCAGAAAGGCTTTTTGCCTCACTTTCTAGTTCAGAATGTTCTTAGGATAAGGTTTGTAGGTTGTTTGGACTTTACTGTATTTATTATATTTGGTTGTGAGCAGACTATTAGATTATTTACTTCAGAACTGAGTAATGTTTCTATGCCTTGATGTGCAGTGGATTATCTGATGATGTTTTGTTTAAATAATTCTGAGATCTATGAGATATGGGAGATACTTGCCTATGAAAGGTGACATCAGCTGTCGTTTCAGATTGTTGCCAAATGCATGTGGATACATCTGCAGGGATTATACTCTTGAACTGGAAAGTTTCCAGGAAAAACATAGCAGAGCTTTAATTTAAAAAAAAATTATGCCAGTAGTGTTTTAGTGAAAAATGAGATTTAAGAAAGCATTTTAGGAGTTTGTTTACAAGAGTCTCATACAGATGCTTCTGCTCATTAGGAAATGCCAGTGTAGAAGTTTCTAGTCTACAAAGATTGCAGATACATCAAGGAGAAGGGAATGGAGTATGTAAGTATTAGCAGCAGTGAAAAAACTGGAGTCTACGTATGCAAACTCTTCAAAATGCATACCAGCTTCCACTTCTTACTCTGTTTGGGATCTTGAAAGAAGGAAGGTCCAAAGAAAGATCATATCCTTCTTATGGAGAATTTTTTTGTTTGCATTTAGTTTTGAGAAGGCAGTGAGCAAGTGAGAAGTGTAACTAATCTGGCAACTGGGGAGTAAACTGTGGGGTGGTTTTCAGCAAAGATAAGGGAGTAAGAGTTTTATTCTGTATAGCCAAGCTATGCTGCTTTCCAAGAACATGGATGTAAGATACTGTTAACATTTTTAATATGAAGAGGCTTATGATTCTCAAAAATCAATAACTTTTACGATTTTGCATGGTGGCATCACACAAAATGAGGCCCAGATTTCTGAAATGACAAAGTGGATTCTGTATAATGCCAGTAAAAGGTCATTTGTTTTGAGTATAGGTGTGCAACATTGTGTTATTTTCAAATAACTCCCTTCTGGTTTGTGCACACTTCTCTGAATTCATATATGGGATATCACAAGTCAGAATCTGAGCTCACATCTGCTGAGTGAACATCCGGAGTTTTTGTGCTTCACCTTGATTTTTCAATAACATTGCCCAAATTCAGTGGGTTTCTGTTTCAAATGCCTTACCTGGATGAGGTAATGACGTGAGCATTTACTGAATATTTCCATAGCAGCACCTCTGCTTCCTGGTGATAAATGATTTCAGCATGTTGAAATAGAGGTAAATTTGAAAAATAATGAACCTCCCATTTTCTGAGAACTTGGAATTTTAATGAAACACCGTCTGGTAAAAATGCAATGTGCTGTAAAACCCTTGCTGTACTGAAACTCAGGAACACCAAAGCTGGAATAAAATGATACACATGGGTATTTTTAATAAGTTCAATAATGTGTTTTCCTGCCTGTTTGAAAAAATAAATTTCTTGCTCTTGGTGCATCTTGCTTATATTACTTGGAATAAGGTAAGTCACAGCTCAAGCAACATTATCTTCAATCAAGGAAGCCATAGCCTTTTTGCCCTTTAAATTACTGATGTAAAAGCATTCCCAACGAGAACCTGTGCGGCTAAACTGAACCCAGTAAATCCCACCTGTCTCAGGTGGTGTTTGAAATGTTGTTTGCACAAATTAAGGTTCACCCAGGTCATCGTTCTGCAGCAGGTTCTTTTCTGTGTCAGCCTGGCGTGCAGGCACCGTCCCTTTCTGTTGTGACAGGGTTTTGCAGGAGCACAGGATCCATCTGCTTGAGCCTGACTGCATCAGCAAGGCCACACGTAATGTTGGTACAAAGCATAAATAATTCATTAGTATGCAACATGACAGGCACTGACAGTGGGGCTGGACAAGTGGTGTAAGTCTGAATGAGAAAGAAAACTTTAGCAGAGGTGGAGGCTAGCAACGAACGGCTTCCTCCAGATTAGCATTTTTTAAAAAAGCATTACATACTTTGGATTAAATAAAATTATTACAGTTCTTTCGTAGGAAGCTGTTTTAATTCCTATTTTGTTTCCATAAGTTGCTGCGTAAATTGTATTTTCTCTATAAATTCTCTCTGGTTTGGGCTTTGCCTCCTGGGGTTTTAATTTATCAGACTTGTCATTTCTTGACTATTATCACAGATTGAAATGTACAGTAGACACCTGGAGGGTTTTACTTTTCTCCATCCTTGGGCTTTGTAGAAATAGGACCATCTGGCCTGTAGGTCTGGAAGCATCAACATTCACTCATTAAATGTGTCTGAAGCCCTCACTTTCAATCTGCCTCATTTAGCTACCTTAGGACTGTAGTTAGGGGGTCTGTTGTTTTCACCTGTTGTTTACAAGCAGTTTAAACGTGTGCTCCAGACTTGAGGAAAACATCTTCTGTATCCACCTTCATCTTTGTGTTTTGGTACCATTTGGCTGATCCTGGAGTAAGAGTCTGGGGTTAAAGTATGGTGACATTTCCAAAATTTCATTCAACATAATCAGAAACATTCAACATTTCAGTAATGTTATCAAATATAAAGGCTTAAAGAGGACCCTGCTGGGTTGTCTGATGGGTGCTTCTCAAAACACAAATGGCAGGGAAGTGTCTGCTTCCAGCAACATTTGCTGGTAAAAATCCTCGTGAGATGTGCCTTTGCTGTGTCAAACAGGGCTCAGGTGCAAAGAGGAATTCAAAGGGGAGAGCTCAGCTCTCTGGTTATGTCTGGGAAAGCAGCAAAATTTCCGCACTGGAAGCAAAAACGTGTTCTAGTTGTGAGTTAACTAAAGACTGTCATCTTGCAGAATATTCCTGGGAGAAGTTAGACCCCAGAAAGGAGCTTTGTTTTGATTATTAGCAGTGACTTACCTGCCTGTCAGGAGATGGTGACAGGTTGTAAAACCCCCTTCTATTTTGTGTGTGCTTGAAGAGTTGACAGCAGTTTATTGTGAACTCAGCAATGGTGTAATTGCACTGTCTTGCTAATGCAGTTTTTTCTTTTTCTTCTCTCTGTAGTTAATAAGTACTTTTAAAACTTTTAAATAAAAATACAGAGTATAAAATTCCAAACAAAATACCAAAATTACTAGCTTCACCACGTGAATGGCTTTGCACTGAGACTCGGTGCAAGAGCAATCATTACAGGCATTTAGGCCAAACTTGCTTCTATGGAGGGTGAAAAAAAATCTCCTACATAAAAGCAAAAGAGCCTGAAAATGTGCTGCTGTGAGGTAAGCATGAATAAGCATGGATTTATTAAGCTTAATCTGGAGACTCTCAGGATCAATGAGAAATTTCAGTAGGAGCTTCTTTACAACATAGATGAGAGCACTTTTACTGAGGTGAGGTCTGTATTTTCACAACCACAGAAGTAGCTTCAGTAACTAGGAATACTTAGAGAGTCAGAATAAATATTGATGTTCTCTTCCTTTCCTCATTTTGCCTGAAACTCATGCAGAACTATCATTTCCTCAGAATAAAAGTAGATCTGCCAAAGCTTTGGAATGTACAAACCATTCCTGTCTCTTTGTACACTTCAGGTCTTGATGTAATTTTGTGTTGATTGTCCCATTTTCCCTGAAGGGAAATAGCTCTCAAAATTAACATTTTGTGAGATGGTTCCAGCAGACCGTAAAACAGACCATGACTATATGTAATAAATATTATTTGGTTTAGTGTTCTAAGCTGTTACAAGTGTGCATCTGAGTCATGCATCTTTCTGTAAAACTCAGAGGAAGTGGGGTGAAGGTAAAGCTGTGCAGTTTTGCCTCAATCTCCAGTTACCCCCTCGGCAATACCATGAAGTGCCCTGTGGGTCAGCTCTGTAACCCTGCCCAGGTTCCACCAGCATTCCTCAGGAGCCTCTGCTGCACCTGAACAGCCACTATGAAAACTTCTGTGCCTCTGCAGAGAGATTTGACTTCTCCACCCTCTGGAGGAGGCCGTGAGCAAAGCCAGTGCTTTGCCCTTCAGCCTCATGCCATCAGTGGGCTCTGGGTCATTCCAATTTTCATATGAGCTAAGAGCAGGGTGGGTGGTGGGCCCAGTTTATCAGTTTACTTAGAAATATTTCGCGGTAAATTTCTTGACCTGAGTCAACAGTCTCTTCCTGATCAGTCTGCCCCTTGCTGTTGTACACCTATTTTTGTCTCTGGTGTAACCTGCTGTCATGCAGGGAGGCGTGTGACACCTCAAGTGTAAGTGCTTAATGGAGAGGAGGTCACTGGGGACTGTGAAGGGATGGTGTGGGTGAAAAGGAGTCACTCCTCATGCACCAGATGTCAAAAGTCTCTGTTCTTTACTTCCAGCTTCAGCGAAGTCTTTCTTTAGGCTGTCTCCAAATATAGCAAGCCTCTTTGTACAAGAAATACCCGTTCTGACTGCCAAATTCCAAAATACTTTTTTATCCTCCTTGTTTAGTGACCCATAGCATCACTTAGTCTGTGAAGGAGAGAAAGAAACTCTTCTGCAGAGAAATTATTTCTTTTAGTGCAGCAGTCACAACAACTCATGAAACTCGGCCCTGCTCTAACTCCCAAATTTGTGGTCGGCAATTAGGAAAGCTCAGCTGGCAGGGATGTGGAGTCATTTCTTCTCTTCTTCTACCATTATTAGTATTCAGTTTCTGTCTAAGTTAAATCCAGCAGGCAGGGTGAAATGTTGGTGCTTTCTTCCAAATCAGTAAGTAAGGCACTCTCAGAGACATGTGCATCACCTGCTGCCAGAGCCCGCGGACAGAGCCCCAGCACTGCGAAGCAGAGAGCCGAACAAAAGCTGTCATTTAACTCTGGCGCTATCCTTGAGGGCTTCCTGGCTTCATAAAATGCTTTTTGGCCTGTGTTATGATGATTTGGTACCTGACTGATCTGTGCACCTCAGGCAGTAATGGCGAGGTAAAATGACTGAAATAGAAACCAGTGGCAAATACCTGTATCTGCTTTAAGAGTTGTGCTAGCCTCTCTTTCCAACTCTTCAGCTGGAGTCGAGAATTAAGGAATAAAACTAATTTAATGAATTCTTGATTTCTAGTAGTTATACGAAATCATTCATTGAAGTATTGCATGAATGGGAATTTATATGGTTCAAACAAAAAGAAAGTTTCATGGCTGATTGCAGATCAAGCATCAGCACTCATCTCTGAACAGAGGTGTGCACTGAGGGAATCTGTTTTATGAATAGTAAAACTGAGGCATAAAATGGTGCACACCCCTCTGTGCAAACTTCCATCAGCCAGAACCACTGTGCCCGAGAAGCACAGAGCTTGCTCTGCCATATGCAGCTGGGCTGTGCAGCTGCTGTAGCTGAAGTGTTCAAGGTGGGATGGACTGGGGTAGACTCAGTGTTGAGACAA
Source organism: Struthidea cinerea (assembly GCA_013397865.1). NCBI lineage: Eukaryota > Metazoa > Chordata > Aves > Passeriformes > Corcoracidae > Struthidea > Struthidea cinerea. Next base: position 1,063,467 of record VZTI01005121.1, read on the forward strand.
TTTGCACATGAGAATTCATATTTCCAAATACCTCAAAGCTGACAGATCCCTGCTAAAATAGCAAACTTGCCTGTGAGGTTGGAGAGCCAGCTGGACAGCCTAAAATATATATATATATATGTATAACCTTTTGAATTTTCCATGTTCTTTTTATGCCTCAGACATTAATCTGATGCCTTATAGTTATTCCAGGGAAGTCTGTACCAAAATCATTTAAATTACATCAGTGTGCAACTAGTGTGAGGACAGAAGTGGGATTCTTAGAAAGAAAGCATTGTTTTAGCTGTAAATCAATTCAAAATTAACAATAATCCATAGTAACCCACAATTAATCTTTTACTGCAGCTGGCTACTTGTGAATGTGCAAGAGTTGAACGCATGCTTTCAGCAGCTGCTTAGACTGCAATATATAAATAAAGAAGGTTAGATCAGTACAAACACTGTCTGAACTCTTATACTTACTATAGGAAATATCTGGAATTACAGTATACAGCTACGGTGGGTTCATTGAGTGTCCAGGCAGTAATGAGGGCTGACAGCTGAAACCATCCATTATATTGCAGGCTGGTTTGTGTGCCCTTCAAACAGCTTCAGCTGAGGGAGATCCCAGAACTTGGTACCCTGCTTGCATTACAAAAGGGTGAGTTAGGAGTTGCTGTCCTAGTGCCAAGTTACACCAGGCTGAACCTGGCGAGGGTGGACAGAATAGAGCCCTCTCTGTTCACTCGTGCCTCGTGAATGTGAGCAAGGATCTTGCTCTGCTTTCAAACAGAGGAAGAAAAATGCACTGTTCACTCTGGATCTGCAAAACCATATGAAGTGAAAACTGCCAGTTTCTGTTTGCTCTGTCAGATGAGATAAAACTCCAATGAATGTAAATCCAGGAATTCAAGTAAAAATGTGACTGCTCATTGGCGTACAGGAAAAACTAAGCCAGAGCATCACGTTAATTAGCATTAATCACAGACAAATTTTTCTGTCTGATAAAAACGTGAGTAACAAAGAGCAGGTACCAGAAGCTGTCATTAAAAGTTAAATCTTTTCACAGTGGTTTTTAACAATATTTTGAAGTTCACGGGAACAGATGACGCAGGGTTGGACACCTGCTACTCCTCCAGACCACGAGGATGTATCCAGGAGTTGCCCTACAGCACAGATGCCATTTCCATGGATTAAGTAGATTTATTGGCATCTATTCCTCCCAACGTTGCCAGTTTCTGATCAGACTTTTTCATACTACACAAAGTTGATGTCATGAATGCTTTAAAATTGGACACGTCTTGTAGTGTGTCTGAATGCTGATAGCACTGATTTCTGTTTCTTGCAGTATGAAATGTGATTAACATTTTAAGCTAATATCCAAATGAAGTTGTTATTTTTATAACCCATCAGATGGAAATTATGAGGCTCTTAAAAACCCCTCAACAACAGACTCGTAAAGGGGATAATGACAGAGACATTAGCTGTTTATAAAAGCTAATATCTCATGCAAATTTGACATTACATTTCTTACTGCATGTTATTAGATGCTCATTTGCTATGCAAATATTATTCACTTTTTGTAAATGTCTGATCTTCAGTCAGCATAAGGAAACATGAACTTCAGTGCAGAACTTTAGCATTTTCCATGGAAATACAAAAGAGCTAGACTATGCTCTTTGATCAATGCTCAGAATAAAATGAAAATATTCATTCTTAATTCAAATGTACTTCTTTAAGGTGACAATCTTTTTTTTTTTTTATGTCTGCTAAATTATATAAAATGCTTTAAATTGTAAGAATTCATGACAAGCTTGGTTCATAAATTCTAAAATTGTTTATCCATAGTTATCATATTAACAGCACAATTATTAAAGTGCCTGTAGATTGGCACAAGGAAGAGCTAACACCGACATCTTACATTTAATGAGATTCAACAAGTCAATGCATTTAAGGGTAGCCTTTGATAGTATTTTTCAGCTGTAGTAAATATGTGTTGTTCCATTCTTTTTACATGAAAATTTACATGGCCAGATAGCATAGTCTGGAAGGCAATCAGACATGAAGTTTCTTAAGGCTGGATAGACCTTGATTAATGTAATTCCTGCTTTCAAATACAGTTGCTGGTGTACAGGGAAGGCAGGATTCCCAGAGTTTCTGGGTCATCAAAAACAGTCTTCTGTTCTGGTGTGCGAATATATCATGTAATCCTTTAATAAACTAAATATATCCCATCTACAAAATGTTTCTCCAGCTGTTCCTCATGGAGGCTGTTCTAGGACCTCTCTCTTCTGATCAAAATTATCATCTACTCTACTGCCTAAATATATTCAAGTCAGTTTGTACCCGTTTGTTCCTTTGCCAATATTTTAGCTTAAAAAATCTCTTTTCCCTTCCTGGAGTGTCTCTGAAGTATTTTCTAAGAGCAATCATACTTCTCTCCAGCCCTTTGTTTTGTTAGGCTAAACAGACCAGGTTGTTTTAGCTTTGTCTCTTCAGAGTGAAGACTTTCCCCTGATTATGAATCCCATCAGGTTTTAATTCTTTATATTCTAACATAGATGAACCGAATTGTTCAGAGCCTTCAGGGCATGAACTAGCGCCTTGTACAGTTCTGGTTTGTACTTGCCATGTCTCGGTGATATCTCTCTGCCCACACAAGAAATTGCTTTTTTGCCTTTTCCCTTCCTTCAGAGCTGGCAAGTGCTTGACCCTTCCCGTTCTGTGCAGTTTCTAACTTGAGGATGCTCGGTACAGCTAAGTTCTTGCAGCTAAGTGCACGGCCTTGTACTCAGTAGTGTTACCTACTTACCTCGAGTACCCATTGCTTCTGATCCCAGTCACCCCATCCATGTGGGATATTCCAGTACCCCTCCATACCAGTGGCACTGCAGAGCTGTCTGGCCATCCCCAGGCTCTGCCTTGCACGGATGCGCTGAGCCAGCAAAAGTCAGTTTTAACACGGGCATTCTTCTGAGTTTATCCCAGAACATGGAGGAACTCCAGATCAGAGCACTCTGAGTCAGTTCCCCCACAAATGGAAGAGCACTGCAAACACTGAGGCATCTTTTGGGGTAAATTAGTGGGATGTGGAACACAGGATAGCGGGGCTGGCTTCATTGAGGCGAGGGAGCGCTGGAAATCTCCATGTGAGTTTGAGCTGCAGCCTGTCCCTGTCCGCACCCTGCAGCCTGATTCCAGGAGCAGGGTTTTGTAAATCCAGTGATCCTGCTGTTCCAGCTACACCTCACCCAGGAAGTCTACTTTAAACATCCCTGATCTGTGCAGCAGCTGCACAGAGCTGGGAGAGAAGCGAACGTGTTGGCGGACACAGAACATGGGCTGTGCCCCTCACCAGGGGTTTCACACCACAGCACCCACAGCTCCCTTTCCTTAAGGAACAGCTCTGTATTGTGCCTTTTTCACAGAGACATTCCCTCCACCACTGCCGTGCATGATTCCTGCTGTGTACACATGTAAATATAGCAGCTGTAAATTCACCTGACTGCTGCACACATCCTGGAATCAGCAGACTGCAGTGCACTTAGCAGCATCACCATAGCTGTTATTTTCCTGCTTCCCAGTGGGTTACTGTTCATTCCAGTCCTGTCAAAGCCTCCCAAGTGCCAAATTCAGAAATTTAACATTCAATTAGCACTCTGTGTTGTTCAGGAAGAATTCTTCAATTCCAGTATGCTGTTTGTGTATCATTATAAGGTAGCAGCCCTCCTTTGCTAACAGCTTGCTGTAATCCATGCCATAAAGGACAGCTGAAATGGAGCTATAATTATATGTTTTAATAAAGCTTAACTTGGTTTGTTTACCGTAAATTTCAGCATTTCATGATTTAAAGCAATCTATCTCTTGAAGCATATTATTTTTCTTAACAGTACTTATACATAAAATAATTTCTTCCTTGTTTTTTGTATTTAATTTTTTTATTGATAAGAGAATTACTATTATGATCTGCTGCTGAGTTTATACAATTGGTATACCTTGGCCTTTGCACCAACCACTATTTTTTGTGTCGATTCCTTCTTCCTGTGGAAGTATTTCGACTACCCTATATATGTGTCTAAAATAGAAAGGATGATGGTGTCTTTGAGCTAAAAAGTGCTTCAGTAGATCTCAAAAAAAATCTTGAGCAGCTGCCCAGAATTGAATTACAGCCCATATGAGGTGCGTATATATTAGAAACAAGCATAAGAAATTCCAAGGCATAGGATGAATTTGGGCATACTAAGGGGGGTTAGTATCTAAGCAGATGAATTTGAGGCAAAATGTTTTTCAGCTGAATGGAGTTTCATTGTTTATTTTCTGATACTTAACTTGTGTTGCCTCAACCTGTTTTGGTCTCTTAAAAGCCTAAGAAATATCAGATAAGTTATTTGAGGAAGATCCAGTTCTCAGCTGGGAAGAGCAAATGACGAGAGAAAGCAGATAACTAAAAGGCCTACCAGATTGTTTGTAATGCCAAAATATTTTCCTGTCTAGCCTTGCATGAAAGAGCTCTGTGTAGCTATGCAGAAGGTCCTTAATGTACAGACTGACAGGGATTTATTATCTGTTCAGCATAACCAAGTGGGAGGTGGGTGTTCGAAAAAGGACTTCAGAAAATCATCCCAACATCTCACCTGAGGTTTCAGGTTTGCTAGAAGCTTTTAAATTCAGTTCTGACAAAAAACATTACCATTTTCCCCCCTATTCAGTCAGAGTCTGACAGTGCCTGTGCAGGCTTTTACTGCTCTCCATCTTGCCAGGTAGTCAGCGAAGAAAATGACTGAGGTTTATTAGCTGGCACTGGCAAAATTGATAGGAAGAGCATGTTGTAAAGAATGCTCCAAGTATTGTGAGCTGTACAAGAGTGGGTGGTAAGAAAATGCCCTGAAAGTCCATCATTTTTTCTTTCCCCACAACTTCTCATCTTTCCCGGGATCCTACAAGCACATGGATGGACCCGGGACACACAAATGCCTTTCTGAAGTCTTGAAAAGGAGTGGGATGTTTTCTACCCCTTCCCGTGGCAGTGACTCACTAAGAGTGTTCTCGTTTGAAAGGTCTCTTTCCTTCTCCTTCTCTACTCCTACACCTTTTCTAATACTTGAAGAGGGATAATATTCTTTCCCCATTGAAATACAGCAGCTCGAGGGGTATGTTTGTATGAAGATGTTCTGCTCTGTATTCCTGTGACTCTGTTTTTCAAATGCCTCCTTGCATTTCTGGCTGAAATTGACCATTTTTATTATTCAATCATCTTTGTATCAGATACTGGGAATCACCTGATTGGCTTGCTCAAAATGCAAATTATATTGAAAAAAAGAAAGTAATTTGGCATTGTTTGGTGAATAAATAATTTTTCTGTCATTTTCCAGTACATTTGTGTCCAACTGGTAGTCCTTGGAACACAGGAATAGCCACTCTACTTTTATATTTGAAAGGAAGCTTTGCTTCTTCACCTTTTCTTGGGTTTCTGCTCACCTTCTGTCTTTTCCACTGAGTTTCCAGTTGTGGATAAAAAATATATGTATTAAAAACATTAGAAGATACTAAAAATCTTCCTAAATCTAAGTAAGATAACATTACCTTGAATTGTTTTGTGTCTGAAGTACTTTGGTACCAGCTGTTGGCACTCCCCACTTGCTGCATTTGACTTTGAGTTTTAAATGACTTCCCAGTTCTCAGGATTTGGCACATTAGGCAGTGAAAGTTTGTGGCTGAAGCCCAACTCTGGTGAGAAATTGGGCGATAATATTTACTGGTGGCCAGGAACTAACGGAAAGACAATTATTATAATGAAATGCAACACAAACACAGATCAAGAAATTGGATTGTGAATGGACTCATTTTTGGCTTAATGACTCTTCCTGATAGCATCCTGGAATAGAATCGTGGATTTGTTTAGGTTGGAAAAGGTCTCTAAGATCATCAAGTCCAGCTGTTCCTCCACACCCGTGTCCCTGAGCACCACGTTTACACCTTTCCAATACCTGCAGAGATGATGATTCCACCACTGCCCTGGGCAGCCTGTTCCAATGCCTGGCAACCCTTTCAGTGAATAAATTTTTCCTGATATCCAGTCCAAACCTCCCCTGGCACAACTTGAGGCTGTTTCCTCTTGCCCCTTCTCTTGCTCCTTGGGAGCAGAGACCGACCCCCAACTTGCTACAGCCTGCTGTCAGGTAGTTGTAGAGAGCAGTGAGCTCTTCCCTGAGTCTCCTCTTCCCCAGGCTAAATAACCAATTCTACCTTATTCTCAATGAGAAGGGCTGTGATTCCTGAATGTTCTTCCCATGAGAAGCAGCCCAAGACGTTCACTCGCACAAATGATGCAGCAATGGAAGGCGCAGCAGTGCTGCGTTTCTTAACCCAATTAGAAGGGTATCAGTAATGAAGATAAGGTGGTACAGGTTTCATCTGTGTCTGTACAGGTGCCTGCGGCTCCTGGAGTTCGTCACGGACGAACCAGCTACGCCAGAAGGTCTTCACAGGCGCTGGTGCTTGCACTGCCTCTGTCAAACTGTGTCCTGATCCAGGAGCTACGAGTGCACCTACATTTCTCTGTACACAGGATATTTACTTAGCATCCACCTCGGTTTCATCAGAGTCATTTGGGGCTTGTTTCATCTTGTACTGTGCATCATTTAAAATAAGGAGGATAAATAGGCAGGAATGGTGGTGGAACAGTTCTGGAGAGGAGTATTAAAGCAGAGCATAACTGCAGAAGTGCTGGGTGTGAGCACAGAATCGTGATCAGAGTGTATTTACAAACACAGGAGTCATGCTTTCAAATAACACTAAGATTCCTTAGCAGACTGAACCACTGCCATTGCTTCCTCTCCTTAAAATATTATCTCTGTGTGCCAAAATGCTGAACAAGACCATCGGAAAGAATCCAACTCACATTATTCTTCCCTTAAAGCCTCATTTTGGAAAGAATCAAGGGCACAAGCATTACTTCAGTATTTTTTTTTGACTTTCACAAGGCAAACAGCAAAACTTATTCAAAACAGTGTTTTCCAATGCCAACATGTCATGTTTAAAGTCAAGGAAAAATGGTTTTAAATAGCCAAATCATCATTAGGGGTAGGATATGTCCCTAGGGAAAGGCAGAAACATCATCTGAGGATTCAAAATCTCCCTAAACATTGCAGTGTGAGAGATCAGTAACCTTTGAGATTTTGTTTCTTCATAAACTCCAGACTTCTTACTCAGTTAAGTCTGATTTTTATTTTTTGCATTCTATTTAAAACCAAACAAATAAGCAGACAGGTGCGCCATTAACCTATGCCTTTTACCAGCAATTATTCTCCCCAAGTACTGAAAGAGAACTGCACCCAAAGGAATGAAATTCAATAATTTATCCACACCCTCATCTTTTATGTACTAGAATGGATTAAATGTTAATCTCTTAATAATCCTTAATGAAGCAGGATCTTCAGAAATTAGCCCTGTTTAATTGTCAGATGCCACCTCCAAGGAAATGCTGTTTGTTAGTCAGGACAGGTCCCAGGTCATCGCTGGGTTTGAAAACAGATTGTTTATTTCTTCAGGACAAAGTGCTGCTGCAGCAGCTGGAAGCTCTATGGTTTAATGCCTGTGGATAAATGAGTGTGGTGTGAGGCTGCCTGTCAGAGACAGGGAAATCAGCAGCTTGGAAGCTGTTGATAAGCAGTCTTTCTCACTTGAAAAGTGAGGTCAAGGAAAAAACAACACATGGGATTCATAAAAGGAGTGAAATTAGAGTGCAGGGGGAGGGCTGGGTACATAAATCACAGCCTCTGTGAGTCCTCAGGTATGGGGTATGAGGGAGTGAAGGAAGGGCAGTGGTCAGCCCTGGTTCTAGAGACATAAGAGCTTCAAGAGCAAGAGGGATTTAGCAAAGATTTTTGTGTTTTCCAGTGAACCATTTAATATTTCTGTTAAAATGCAATAAGTTTGAGCTGTCTGAGCTCTGACGCTACAAAAAAATATCTGAAAGTAGCAGACTTTCCAAAATAAGTCAAATTGCCTAAAAACTTTTCGATAAGTAAAAGGAAATATTCTTAGAGGTACTCCTAGCAGGAGGAAAAATTTGTGACATAAGATGTACACGGCTGCCTTAATTTTGCTTATCAGCCATGGGGGCTTTTGCACACAAAATAAGGAATTACATATCTGTCACAAGAATATTCTCAAAGGTGCACATCAAAAATGGTCTGTTTATGTTATTTTTATCTAATCCCGAACAATTTTTTTATGCTGTTATCTAAAATAATTGTCTGGTTTTGGACTAATTCGTGTCAGAAATGAAGTCTTACCTCTACGTTTGCCTGCCTTTTTTCCATTTTCCCAAATACATTTTGGTAAAAATGGACAAGAGATTTTTGTATTTATAAATGAAATGGAATGGAATCCCTTGGAGCTGGCTATACAACTTCATTATTTTATTTAAAAAGTAAAGCAACAGCCAGAGGAATATTCAGTGAAGGATGTTTTTATTATTCCAGAGTCTTCTATCTTGTAGCAGGAACACTGAAAATACTGCAACAGGTTGGTAGGACTAACAATAATAAAAAAATCTCCAAAGTGCAAATGTAAATACAATGTCCATCTTTAAACCTTACATTATTTTGTGCCACCTAAACAGGCACATAAAAACCAAGCACACACAGCAGACCTTCCTAGTACTGAGCATCCCTCATTATTGTTATTTTAATAGATCACCCAATTATTTATAATTTTCCTTTGGGAATAAGATCCTAATAATTAAGGCTTTAACCAAAACCCTTCTGTCATAACCACAGGAGTGGGATATAAACAACTGGCTGCCTGTTCATCACCTCTTCCATTTCTAGAAATATTACAGGCAAGTTGGTCTCCCTTCTTCTCCATCTACTTCCAGCTAAACTTCTTACATCTGAACCTTTCAGGTGAACATCTAAGTTTAATAGAATAGTTTCTGTCATAAATAGTATTTGTTAATTATATTTTTTAAAATATAGTAAAGTCATGTGACTTTTAATATTTCCAGATCTGTTGCTTATAAGCCTAAACTTCCTAAATAAACCATGCTGGAAAATAACAGAGTTCTGCAACTAAATGAACATAACTAATAAAGGATCAGATAGGATAAATCAAATTACTTACATTGTAAAAGATAGAGGTAAGGAGGGAAAAGAAAGCGAAGAAGGAAAGTTTCGTATGAGTGATACTGATTAAAAAAAGAGTTTATGGTAAATGTTACTTGCAAAGAAAAATAAAAGCATTTTTGCTTGCTCTGAATTGAACAAAATGCTGTTTGTTATCTCAGAAACATCCCCATGTTATGGTTTAAAAAATCCATAGCAGAGTGAGTTATGTTTCCATAAGCAGAGGGTTCAGGAGCTTGCTCTGCCGCTCAGTCAGATCAGTCAGGCTCTCACCCTGCCAGGACCCAATACCATCAGGATCATTTTTCTTCAGTCACAGCGTGTCTGTGAAGGCACAGCAGAGATAATTTAAGCCAGAAGAGAAGGGTGTTTGTCTCAGCATAGGAGATGTGGGATGCCGGTGTTTTACCATTAACGTGCCCTGTAAACCTTCACAGACCCAGGGCTGGAAAGGAGCCCCAGCCTCGCAGGACCTGGGGGTGGGAAGGGCTTTGCACCAGGTGCTACTGACTCTCAGACCATGAGATATCACTGCATCATAGAATTGCTACGTTTGGAGAAAGCCTCCAGGATCATCAAGCCCAACCATCACCCATCTGTCAATGTTTGCTTTGGACTCCTTACCGCTGTTTTTTTGTAGTGGACATAAAGGACAAGAACTTCTCTCCTTTCACTGACAAGTTCAGTGGCTGTACTTTTGTAGCAGATATTTCTAAATAAAAAGTCTCCATGTCATAGCTTCTATTATAAAATGTATAAATAATAAATCTTAAAGATGGTTTCCAGGGAACTCAAAATTTCAGCTGCAAAGATGACTTTTTCATTCTCGTATTATGAAATGGTAGATAAATAGAATTTTATTCTGATTGAGCTGTGGGTTTCTTTTAAAAGGTTCATCAATACATGGGCCTCGTCTTTGCACTAAAATAAAATTTATTGGGCAGCAAACTCTATTTCAAACTCAAATGAGAAAATTAAGATTTAAAAAGTTCTGTCTATCTGCAGATGTAATTAATGATCAAAAATGCAATTAAACATTAAAGAAGTTTTAAACTTTGTGGAATAGTTTCCATAATGAGTTCCTAATAATAAAAGATATTAAATAAGTTTGAGAAATAGTTTAAGTAGGCAGTTGCTTTCAGCAAGTGCAATGCTATAAGACTTTTTTTTTTTTTAATCAGAGAATAAAAGGTATATACCAATGAAAGATATCCAGAATTGATCAATGGCATGTTTTCAATATCTATTAGCTATAACTAAGCTGCTACAGCTAGGAATGTATAGGTGATACTGGCACAAATACCAACACTTTGTCATTATAAACAGCATGATAAATTAATTCCTTATTTATTTTCTTTGGAATATTCCCTGGATAAACTTTGATCAGTAAAATTATCCCTTAGCTCAATAAGTAGACTAAACATTTAGGAGATAGTGAAGTACAGGCTGCTGGTTTTGAACTAGGAAGGATTGATTGAAATGTTTCCAAGCGACAATTTTTAATCAGAAAATGCAGTTTTGTTGGAACAGAATTATTTCAATAGGAATATGTCCTTTTCAGTAACAATTCTAGAGGTAATTTTTTCTCAAACGTTATTATTTATTCCAATTAAGTAGAAAGAAAATGCTACATAAATGTTTTTATTTTGACTCCTTTAGCTCTTTTTTTTGGTTTTACATTTAGAGAGTCCCATTATATTTCATACTTTCAAAAATCATAGTAAGATTGCATCTTGTCATTCTTTTAAGTTATTTTTTAATGAGAGCTCTCTATCACTAATAGTACATTTTCCCACTAGTCCAACAAAATCTTAGGGAGGATCAACATGTTTCTGGGAAGAAATGTGTGTGGCAAATTAGTTCCAAACCCAAAAGGGCTTTTGGCAATTTTTTTGATGAAGTTCCAAGTAAATATGAAGTTTCAGTAAATACGACTGAAACACTCTCAGCACAGAAGATGCAGACAGGATGGTGAGCTTTATGCCCATCTCTATTACCTTACATTATCCTTTTTTGTAAAATGTTGGATCTGAATTTTCACGTTATAGTTGGTATTAAAACCTTGGTTTTAAAAATCCTACCCCTTCCAAAGAAAAGTGTGTTAGATTGAGAGCTTGTGCTGTGTCATATGAGAGAGAAAAGAGAAGGGAGGGGACAGGAAGGAAAGAGGTGCAAGTCAGGATTTGGTTTCTGATGAGTGTGTGAATGGTTTCAAGGCTGTGACATCTGTTTTGATGTCACAACTGGTTTTGAAGAATAAGGTTTGGATGAGTTTAAATTTGTTATGCTCTCATTTACTCTAAAAGTTTTCCTTCAAAACTAAAATTTGTGAAATATTTATTCATTTTTGTAGTGTCCCCTTAGGTAAATCAACCTTTTCTGAAGCAAGAAACCATAATCAGCTGATTGAGATTATTATACCTGAAAAGGGAACAAATATTCTATATCATCGATGGTTACTTCAAAATGACTTTGTGAATAGAGTGTTGCAGGCTCTTTTTTGAGTCTTTGTCTTCACCATATGACATCAGCCCTGTATCTGATGTAAATATTGTGCAAGTGGTTTTATTTGTGATGCTGGGTTCACAGGGATGTTCTGTCTCATTAAATGATCTCTGATGTCTTCTTTCTTTTCACATTGGGATAATATAAATTACTGTGGTTTGTTTATGTGCTTACCTAACCCATCTGGAGATAAATACTGAACATTATTTAATGAAAAAAACCTAAAAACATTACCCACACAATTAGCCATTTCCTGTAACTTTGATAAGAACATTAAATTATGTTGAAGAATTGCAGTGTGTTTATGACCAAGCAGTAATTTAGGGGGAAAGAGTTGCTTTTCTCTTCTCTTTAATAAGTGGCCCCTACATGTAGTAGTGAGCAATGCCATGAGCCCTGCAGGGGCTCACTCAGAGTAAAAGAGAAGGCAAAGGTCTGTGAAGTTACCACTTCGAGTTCATGCACAAATTGCAGTATTTAGCTCAGACTCGACATTTGCATCATTCTCAGATCTACAGTGGCCAAGGCATGGCCTTTTTCTACTCTGTTTTGGTGTTTTGGCATGATTGCCTGGGATTTCCTCCGAGGGGAATGAAGTTTGCCATCTGTGACAAGCTTTACCTGTGAACCTGTAATTTCACTGAGCAGATGATATAGTCCAGATGCAACAAGTATTTTACAAATATTTTTGGTTGTGTCTCAAGAAGTGCAATGTGTTATGATTTCGTTTTAATCCCTTATTCTAAAAAACGCTCAAAAATTATTTCTTGTGTAATCTGGTTCTATTAATGGTGGGTTTTGCCCATTGCTAGAAAATCTTGGAATGTATTTGTTGGTTTAGAGTTATGAAACAGAGCATTTTCCTTCACAAGAGGAAATTTGCCTGCATGCCTATATGATGGACATCACATCTATCCCATGTGACATGCTCTATCTTCAGGCCTTAGAGCAAGAAAACCAAATGCATATTTTCATTTCTTTTCCTGTGGTTTGAGCATCCAGTAACTAATTTAAGAGTCACTATAAATAAATGCAGAGTTCTTTTATCTTGGCTGTAGACAGGCTCTGTTTTTGTGCCAACAGTGGTGGTTGCAGGCTGATTTCCTGCAGTAGCTTAATTGATCAGAAGTCCACTATTGTTGGTATTTTGAAATGAATTCATGGCTCATCAGATACATTGTTTTATCTCATGTTCTAGCTTCCAATTTATCTTTTCACTGTTTTGCCCCAGTCTGTTGAGACTGATCATGAAAATGTGGGAATATTAACCTTTTTTTCAGAACTGAAAGGCAGGTTAAACCCCACACCATTTCGTGGACTGATGTGGAACACATCTCCATCCATAATGATGTCCCCAGAGAGTGTTGTTTCCATTAAAGTCAGGGCAAAAACATACTGCTCACCATACACATCACTACAGGTATTCCTTCACGCAGTAGCACTGGAAACTTGTGATTTTTAGGCATATTTATTCAAGGGTTGTGGTCCATGGCACTAATTCCATCTTATTGTCAAATAACCATTTATTAAATCTTCTTTAGGAAGTTAGAATTGCTTTCAAATAAAGCATTTTGGTGCTGTCACCCTTTCATAGGGTTTAATGGTGTTGTAATGCTCTGTTGTAATGAGTGACTCATATTGACTCATTGTTTCATTGTTTCTACACATTTCCTCTGCTGATCCTTTCCAAATTTGCAGGGTCTTTGGAGATTTATTCATTCAATTCGTTTGTTGCACATTGCTTTTCCCAAAGATAAAAATCCCTGGCATACATCATTCATGGAGGGCTGGGCTTACCTAGACCGTATCATTATTGCTCTGTGGCCATCCATTGTGGCTGCTGTCAGCAAGCAGATATAATCTATTTTCTACAATGATGCAGAAGGGCTTTATCCATGTGATGCTGCTTTGCTGTTGCCTTTTGGCTCTGAAGTTGCTTAGAAAATAAATGCTCCTTTTTTCCACCCCATAATGTGTCCTGTACAACTAGTAGCTGCTCTCAATATTAGGATTTGCTGTTCTTCTTGTGGTAGATACTGTTTTCCCCAGTATCTTTTATGTCTCATCTTTCCTAGATCTTGAGCTATGTTAATCAGATCTTTATATGGAAGTATAAAATTATTGATATTTTTTTACACGCTACCAAAAGACTGGATTGCTTCTCTTCTGTTCTCCTTTTTTTTTTTTTTTTTAATTTGAAATAGAATTCTCTACCAGCCAGCAATAATTTTCAAGGATAGAAAGAAGCTGGAAGTTAATAGAGCAATTTGGAAAGAGTAATAACCTTAGGTTGTGGGCTTGATTATCCCCTGGTTTACACCTTTCAGAATTCACAGGAAGAGTTACCATAAATGTGTATGTTGCTTGTTTTACAGAGATATTTTGTTGCTTGTTTTACAGAGATGTCAGTGATTGCAAAAGATGCAGGAGAACTGCAAAAGTAGGCTCAATATCTGGCATTTGTAATACCACAAAATGAACAGAAGCATTCATTCCCTGGAACACTCACTGGAGAGGTAGAATGAAGGGCTAACGTAGCTTGTTCTCTTTATTCTCTGCAAATGAGAAACAGCTGAGCTTTAGCAAAAATGGGCACCTTTTAGTGCCACCAAGGCCAACCCAGCAGACAACTTGTCATGTTGGAACAGAACAAAAATAACAAAACTTCAACGATTGATCCTGAAATTTGCAGCCTTATTTTCTAATGTGATTATTGCTCTACTTGACGAGCTCTTAAGACAGGCTTAATAAATGCAGCGTTCTTTCAGGAGCACAAACAGGAGGAAAAGGTGGAAATTCAGAATGTTTTGTTCCCATTTTTTCCTCTTTTTGCTGCGAAGCGTGGATAGTTTTATGTTAAGATTAAGAAGTCAAAACAGCTTCACACCTATTCTGTCTTTTGGTATCAAAGTCAACGATTAGGTGCGAAGAGTTTGGCAATAGTTTTATAAGTGTAACAGGATGTTAAGGCCGTGAAACCCTCTTGGTGTCCCGGAGATGCCAGTGCTGCAAGGGCGTGAAGCCAGGTCCAGCTCCCAGAGTTACTGACTGCTGAGCTTCACTGGAGGCTGAGCCTCAGGGTCTGATATTCTGCTTTAAAAATCCATGTATTGCACATTTGCCACTGTACTTCGTGTCAGGTGGTTCCCCGAGCACTGTAAGTTAATGCTTCAGTAAAGTACTTTGAAACAGTGAATTGTTTGACCAAACCTGTGGAGAGCTGGAGGCCCCTTTAATCTGAATAGTTTCAGTCAATTAGCATTCAGAGCAGTACAATTTCTGTTGTAATGAGGTACCCAATTCTGCATTTGAAAGCCTAGATAAGCACCGATGCAAAATACCTTTTGCTGGTGGGATTTGGAGATTCTCTTTGTGTGTCAGTGTCTGATTATCTGCCTGTTGCTTCCCAAGTTATGCTGGCTGAGAATGGAGCTAACTGGGTAACCCTGAAGAAATGCAGGAGTCTGGAAAAAGCTTTAACTTCGGTGATTGTTGTCCAGAGTAGACGCTAGGAACAAAATTATTCAGAATTACTTGGAATTATTTCTTTCTCCTTTAAGGGGTAAATGTTGTAGAACATTGTGGCTGCTGGATAAGGTGGTGTAAACCCTATTGAAACCGTTTCATTAACCACCTCCAAAATGTGACTTCAAGCTGTTAATGTTTAATGAATAACTATCTTAATGGATAGTTATTTCTGTTAGAACTGTGAATTCTTTTAAATTATAGGGCAAGACATTATAAACAAGCACAAGTCCTCAGTGGGAAATAAATAATTTTGGATATTAAACACTGATTTTTAGCCACTAAATGTCATTAATGTATTAAAAATATGTCAAATTTTGACCTGACCCCAGTGCCATTTTAGACTCTTTAGTGCATGAACATACATAGAATTTCTATCACTTAAAGGTATCTTGGCATCATTGTGATGGTCACCCGTGCTTTCGAAAATTACTTTGTCTTCTTTGTGGCTTTGCAATTCTCCTTCTTGATGACACGTCACTGATAATGTCATTTTTAACAGCGACTGTATGAACACTAAGAATTACTAATAATTTTCTGACAGTCTGTTTTTCAGATAAAGACTTTCCCTTCCTATCTTTCTTTCCATGAAAACCCAATGGTGACAGATTTTCGGAAAAACAGTGTCTAAATCTTTGTGTTTAAATATGATTTTCTTCACATGGTAAACTGTGCCTTAAGATTAGGAAGATACTGAGACATCTTTAAATAAAGTCAAGTTGGAAGGTGTGACACAGAATAACCTTGTGAAGATTTCACTCTGCAGCAAGTAATTAAACACAGTTTAAGCACACCATAAAATATGCAATTAAAAAAAAAAGGTTGTGCTTACCGACAGGTAATCTAGTAAATTACAGTCCTGCAATGTCTTTTACCTGCTCCTGTATAAGCAAACACAGAGATAGTCTTTTGTTGAGGGTCTTTTGATCAGCTAAATATTGACTAAACTGAAATATCTGTCAGTGTGTGAACCCAGGGGTCAAAATAAGGATATATTTCATAGGAGCGAAAAGGGGATCCAGACAAAAAAATATAAAAGCATCTGGTCTGTCACAGATATTTTTCTTCTCTGCAAAAAAAGTTGTTACGAGACCAGTCATATCTGGTAGCATTGAGGCAACCATCTAATTTTTTTTTTTTTTGGTTGAACACTGTTAAGTCTTTAGAAAGTCCTCCCATTCATTCTGCTTGAAAATGACATTTGAGTACATTGCATAGAGCTGCTTCGATCAGGAGTACAGAGCTTGTTCTTAAATTCCCGTGTGTGTACGGGAGTGCTACAGGCTGCAGTCACCTATATTTGGGTGAGCAAGATTGAACCTAAAATAGGCATCACAATTGATTTCTCTGAGAACAGGACTACGCAGAAGACTATAATTTTCATCAGTTTGCTCTGAAAATAATGTGAACGTAGAAAATGAAGATTAGCAGTCTTCTTTTGCATTCTTCTCCCCTGTTCCAGGTCTCTTTCTTATAGCAGGCAGTTACATTCCTGTGCAGCAATAATTTAGACCCATGTCACCGCTGTAATGACTTTGGAAAGCTATAAAGACACAGTTTGCAGAGTTTTAAAGCATGTGCTTAAAGTATATTGCTGTTGAGCAAAGCACTTAAGCATGTGCTTAATTTCAGGTGTGTGGTAAAATGTCACTGGATTTATTTATACAGCAATGCGGGGGGCTGAAAAGTGAATTCAGGCCTCACTCAGCCCTGCTGCCATGCAGAGATGGGACAGAAAGGGAAGGGAGTGCCAGGCACTGTGCAAACTGAGGGTTTGAAGGAAATCCTCAAATTCCTCCTGTCCTTTCCTCCAGTGCCTGAAAACCACCTCTGGCAGTACCTGGTCAATTCAGATCCAGTTGGTAAGGAGGGAAATTCCTTATCATCAGAAAGAAACATGCTCCTGAAGCATTCCTGTGGTTTCTGCACTGAAAATGCTCATCTTGCTCCAGAGCAGTCTTTTGAAAAAACCCAAGTGTCCACTATCTTCTAACACTTTTTCACATCCTGGGAGATTTACCAGATTCGGGAAGTTAAATCTAATCATGTTTTCTCTAGATTAAAAAAATCAAATTTCTTTAACTGCTCCTCAGATCTCAGACTTTTTAAATTACTCATCTTGTTGCTCCCCATCTTCTTCCTTTTTTTTTGTTTTTTTTTTGGTAGTGCAGCGACCAAAATTAACAACAGACCCACAAGATCGATATTAATCAGATCAAATATTGGTTTTGCTGGCATATATATAAGCCCTGCTCTTCATCTCTCCCAGGACTGATGAGTGTTTTTTGGGCAACAGCATCAGGCTGCTGAGTCCTGTTTGGCTTGTGGCTCGTAGGCTCCATCCTGGTTGGTCCTTTCCAGCTCAAGACATTCCAAAATTCTGTGATTCCCACTGCAAGGCAGAGGATGGGACAATACTTCTGTGCTACTTCTGGGCTGCACTTCATCCTCTTGTTGCTTTTCTGCACGGATTTCAGCTCTGCATGGGTAGCACTTCACACACTTCTTGATTGAATTTCACATTGTTGATTTTGGATCATTTTTACAGCCTGTTTCTAATTCTGATTCTGTTCTCAACTGTCTGTAAGAACACTCTAATAGCTGAAATAGTGATGAATAGTGATGGACTTGCACAAGAAGTCCCTGAGAGTTCCTAATTGAAAATACTTCCCCTTTTGGCAATTCAATATTAAGAATTGACATTTCACACAGCTTGTCAAACAGCTGTGCAATAATAATTTCATCTAAATCTCATTTTCTTACAAGACAATCATGTGGTATTGTTCTTGAAGTCTTGCAGCACTTTGTCCTGATTATCCCTAGTTTGTCAGTTGAGTGAAACTAGATGGGCTGGATAAATTAATGCTGGCTATTCTTTTATCACCTTATTGTCCATAAACCTAAGTTTTGTATGTCTATTTTTTTATTTTCTGAGACCTAACAACTAAGCTCCTTGTGTGTACTTTATTCTCCCCTTAGAGTTTTTGCCATTCTCCAATCCACCAGAATTACCCTGTCTTTTTGAACTTCTCAGAGATTCCTCTTAAATAGTCCAGAAATGGCTGAAGCCTCAAATATTTCTGAGTGAGATTGATTTGTTGATTGGGATGTTGATTTATCTAATTATTTATTTCCTTTATATATTTATTTGCGTGTTCTGGTCTTCATAGTGGGTGAGCACATAGTTAACTAAGTGTCTAGTCTCAGTTTTTCGTGTGTGACAAGAGTATTGGAAACATCAGCCTGATTCCTTTGCTCCTTCTTTTGAAGTTTGCTTTTGCAGAAGACCTCTCTCTTTCACCTTTCTCTCATTTTTCCTAATCTTCTCATCGGAATCACTTGACAACTTTAGATTCTTAACCAGTTCTTTTATGTTCCTTCTATTTCCCTGGTGGTTTCTCCTTCCTTTTGGAAGACAAAACACTGTCTCCAGTATTCAGAAAGTTGACATAAATTGTATAATAAAAATCCTTCCTGCTGCCTGATCCATCCTGAGGGTGCGTCTGCACATTACTCCCATTGATACATAGACATGAATCTCAGGATGTTTGTGAAGCCTGAGGCTTGTGCTTGATTTTCAAGGTTAAAGAGGGAAAGAATGACTCCCTACAGTATAGCACCCTTAGTCGTGGTTCCTTTTATCTCAATGCAGTCATTCAAGGAGACATTAATTCCCTCTGGCTTGTTGAGCCAGCAGACGTGTTACTGGTACAGAGGCACTGCCTCCCTTTTCCCTTGTCCTGCTCTTCTTGAACAATTTATTGCCCTTTTACAGCAAAATCCCAGTTCCACAACGCATCCCATTAATGCTCTAATGCTGCTTATGTTGTTGACTGTGTGCTAAAATTTCAGCCTCTTGCAGCTGTTTTTCATTTTCATGGCATTTACATATCACTACCTTAGATACTTAATTGGGGGCTCCCTTTTTTCCTATGATTCTGCTTCAATTTCCCAACCAAATAGCTGGCCTGAGAGTTTTAGACTTTCATAATATCCACCTTTTTGCCCATCTCTGTGATTTTTTTTCACTGTATCAGCCTAGCTTAGGGGTGTGATGTGAAGTATAGCTCTTCTCCTTAATAGCATTTTTTTTCCTCAAACCTACTGGATTCTCCAGGGTTAGAAGCATCAGCAATTCTTTATCTACCTCTCCTGCCCAATAGCCTGTCGAAATCCTCAAGAGGGTTTCTGAATGTAGCTCCCAGATGAGTAATGATGCTGAGGCTGGGTTTTAGGTATTTATTTGGAATCAAAGTACCCGTGTGTCAATATGTGGTCCTGTGTAAGTCTCCTGAGAGGACTCTGTCAGCACACTTGGGAAGTCTGAGGTTTGTGCCCAGTTCTCAAGGTTAAAAATAGTCCCAAACTTTCTGTAGCACTTCTCAATGCCTCTTTCTAAGTATTCAACTGTATTATTTTCCCACTGTCTGCATTTTTTCTTACACACTTTGCTCATAATTAGAGATTCTTGATAACAATACTGAAAGGCAAGGAGCTCTCTTTTGCCTCAAATCACGCTCCATGACTTCAAGTACCCTTAAGTATCTCTGCCACCTTCTTTATTGAGCAGAAGTGCTGAAGTGACTGCCAAACTGAAAAGTCGCAGAATAAGATCCAAAGGAAATGTCTGATCACCATAATCAGAACTAGGACTGAAATAAGAGTTCAGCCATAATGAATCTAAATGCAGAGTTCATTTGGGGTGATTTTTTTTATTTTGGAAACGCTTGGTTGCATTAACTTGTGTTGATAGGAATTGAGTAGACTACTGCTGAGTAAGGTGCTGTCTTCATCTAATTATTCCTCTCTTACTTTTCTAGATACTTCTGTTTTTGGGATAGTCTACATCAACAGATTTTTTTTTTTTTCATGTGGCACCAGCATTTGGAAACATGAAGGAAGATATGCAATAAATTAGTCTCAAAACTTATTGCTGTAATTAATATTCTTAAACATTTGCTTAGTTCAGTTAGTGTTGTGATTGCCAGTGTTTAAGAGACACTCTACTGTATTTTATTGAAGAATTTGGATTATAAAAGCAAAATTCTTCCTAAGTCCTATATACTCAAATACTGTATGCTTAATATTTTCCTCACTATTTTGACTGGAGAATACTTCCTTAGTTTACTAAAGTGGTTTTTTTGTTTTTTTTTTTGTTTTTTTTTTTGGTTGTTTTTGTGCGTGTGTATTCATATAATTGTTCTGCTTTGCCTTGGGCTGTAGTTGTGTTTCCTTGATGGATGAATGGCTTTCTGCGTGGATAATTTGTATATCAGTTTGTAAAACATTTTCAGATCCTTTGGGAAAGGAAGAGTATTACACAAATCTTGGATAATGGATGCGTGTATTATTGTACAACTGTTTGATGCCTTTCATTATGTAACATCTGCAGTGGGTGAACAGGCTCTTAGCACACAGTTCTGTGACAGCTCCATTTCATAGTGTAATAACAGCATGGGAAGAAGAGCAGTAGTAGAGTTTCACACAAAACCTCCTCTCCTTCCCTTTGACGTGGTCATAAGTCTTTTGGGATGCTAAGGTCTGCTCCATCCAGTGACTGCTAATCAGAATTAATGGTACTGAACAGAGAACAGGCCCTGCTGTTCTCCCCTATTTCCCTTCAATGTTTTCAGGCATCCTAGAATTATGGTGGCCAGTGGAGATATCATTTTTAAACCCAAACTAGGCAGCGTTAGAAGATTTTTGTAATTTTCAGCATAAGTATGTGTAGTCATATCTCTGTTTCAAAGGAAAACATAATTCTCAATAGAAATTTGGGGTTTAATCATTGCCAGCTTCATAAGACTTGTTGGTTAGTTTGTAGAGTGAATTAGAGCTGGATGGAAAATATTTCAGAGGAGACTTGTCCTACAAAAATGAAGTTTCATCAAAAGAGTCATGGGAATTATATAGATTTTTACAAAATTTTAGAATGGGAGAAGAGAATAATTTCTATTGGTATTGGAATGTTTTCTTTCTGGCTGAAATTAAGTTTGACTTTTGCAGTGTAGTAAAATTAACATAGTAATGTGATAAAACTAAATTAAATAACATAGTAGGGAAAATGTTACTACTTTTGCTTAGTAGTAAGAAATGTAAGTAATCCAGTGTTATTAAAACATTTAACTTAGTTTTTTCTCCAAATTTAATTTTATTGTAGATTATGGCAGTTTGTTATGATTCTATTCTGATTTTTAACTCCCATCATTCTCTCAATTTTTTTTCTTTTTTTTCATTCTACTCTTCCTCCTTGCCACCCCGCCCCTCCCCCCCAAATTAGCAAGTGGAATTTGGTTTTACTAATCCATCCCTATTATGTAGTGTACAAGGGCAACATTTTCAAAATTGCTCAATTAATTTAAGCATTCAGTCTGGGTAATTTTTAGTAGTAAGTGCCTAATCTATTGAGCCCTGCTTAATATCCCACTTACTACCTAGCTGCATCCCTCGTGGTTAAATATCTGTGAATCTGACAATTCTTCCAGGAGTACCAGGTAGACCTTGGATTCCTGAATAGGCCAATTGCATTTTTTTGTAAACTGTGGTTAGGTCATAACCTGGTTCTGCATATTAATCTCAGTTCTTTATCAGTTATTTACCACCAACAGGGGATCCTCAGGGAAGCATTTGCTGTTACTGTCTATCCATGCCGTGTGGAGTTCTTTGAGGAACAGCTGCATGGCAACCATCAAGGAGAAAAAAAATCAGCCTTTCACTTGTGGTTTTAACCATGAGGCTACTCTAGTAATATTTTTGCTTTTTCTGGACATATTTCTGATCTATACCTAAGTTAATATGAGAATTCTGAGTTCCCAGACCAGTCACTGGTTGACTAAATTTAAACCTATTCAACTCGTAAAATGTTGACAGATTTGCAAATATATGATTGTACCATATTTCTGGATTGGTATATTTTACTACAAATACTCATCAAGAGAATTTTAAAGGTCTGAACCTCAATTTTTTTTGTTATACATGCTGACCCTCAGTACAAATTGTACTGTTTTCTCCCTCAGTTTCAGGCGTGTCTTCTTAAGAGTTACAAAGTAAGCAGGAAGTTTTTATACGCAAACTCTGCTGTAACATATTTTCATGGGTGAGGAGCTCTTAGAGTAATTTTTGGCAGATTAAAGATACAGTGCAACGGCCAGAGTAGGGGAAATGCATATTTCAAAATCTAAGATCTAGTCTTGCCTCTTCCCAGCCTGTTCCATAACTTGTATAACTCCTTTCTTGAGTAAAAAGTGTCAGTGACAAGCACGAGTAGTTTTACATTATATTATTACTTAAATTATAGCTGTTTTATATTGCTGAACTGCTTGTGAGATCAGGATCTTTTGCTGGAAGCTGCCATTATGATTTAAATTCCACTAATACCTTTTTATAGAGTTTCTCCACAGAGAGTTTGGGAGTAGGGGAGGACAAATATGTCCTTTGAACTACTGTTAGAATATGCTGTTTGTCGGATAATGAGAGTTATTGTTGTCTATACTTGGTCTTGTTCTCTGTACTTTCACTGAAATATTTGCACGTGTATTTTAATAAGTCTTGTAACTTTCCTGCTGGAATATATTTGCATTTATTTCTATTAACTCAGTGTTTGCATCGATTGTTTTATCTAAAACAAGACAAGGAGAGAAAAACATGAGTACAATTTATTCACAAAGAGAATAGCTTTTCACTGAAGCAGGCATTAGAACGTAATGTGTTTCTGAATGCAGAAGGTGCCTGGAATTTTTCCTCTATCAAAGAATTTCTTGAGAAACAAAGTTCAAATATTTAGTTATTTAAAGCCATAATTTAAAAAGCATTCTGTACAAAACCACAATCTGTCTGTTTTTCAGCTTTATGTGACTCAGAGTGGTTTTCTTCTGGAGAAGTATTTTTAGTTTTCGCAAGCCCACAGATCCACTTAAAACACAAGTGAGGAACAATCATCTTAACTTTTCTTGGGTTTTGGTGACATTAGTTTGATTTTTAAGTTCACCTTTATAAATTCAAGGATTTTTTTTTTCTTTTAGCCCAGCTGCCAGAGCTTTAAAAGGAGTCAGAAATCCATAATCAGAGGATATTCATAAAATTTGATTTGAAAAAGCCATCGACAAGCTCTCAAGCCATGACCTTTATGAACTTTCACAAAGTCATCAACTAGACTACATAGAGGCTGTGGGTGATATGATGAGAGTCTTTTTCCCTCAGTTTTAAGAGCCTGCGTGCTGAAGTTCTTGGCTAGATGTGATTGACAGTCTTTTGATCTCAACTACAGAATTACAGAATCACAGAATAAGCTGAGTTGGGAAGGACCCACAAGAATCATCAAATCCATCTCCTGGCCCTGGACAGGACCATCCCCAAGAGTCACACCATGTGCCCTAGGGGATTGTCTGAACTCCTCTTGAACTCTGTCAGACTTGGTGCTGTGAACAATTGACTTGATGACAAAAAACCTTAGACACTCTTTGTAGGAATGGCTCAACTGAATGTAAAAGTTGTAAGTGGCTTCTTATTTTTATGGGAATGCTTATAAATAGGTAGTATTTACATCTTCACTGCAATTGCACAGTAAAGAGGGCCATATAAAATACACAGGAAACAAAACTGATGCAGGTTTGTTCTTTGAAACTCCACCACTGGAGCAGCAGCAGATTTATGGAACATAAAACTCACTGCCAAAGGAAGGGCCAGGACCTTCACTGTGCCAGTAATGCACCTTCTTCGTGGTGGCCTGAACAGAGCAGCATCTGCATGACACAAGGCAATGAAATCACTTGATTATCATAATCAGGTTTTCTATCTGTACTTCAGCTCCGACCCTGCAGCTCCCAGCCCATGTCCCAGGGCTCTGGAGTGATTAACACGTGGCACACATGCAGCCTTTGGCACCTGGGGATGCTCCCAACACCTGCTCTGGCCTGAAGGGTTGATAAGCCAGGAGAGTGATAAACCACTAGGGTTTCTTCAGGAAGAAAAGGGAGAATTCCCCTTACATGTGGCATCCTCTGCTGTATTCTTTTTGCACATATGTCCAGCCTCTTTCCTTTTCAAACAGTTTCCTGGCTTGCTGGCTGCCTGTCCAAAATTTTTACTGCATGTTAGTCTGCTGTGTCAACACAACATATGTGTAATTGAGTCATCGTGCAACACGAGCTGTAGAGATCGAATACTACTCTGATGGAGCTGATATTCAGCTTATGTGGAACATAAAATAATCATGTTATGTTTTGACTCATACACCCAGATCTTGTGTGTGATGAGGAAGATGGAGGAAGTTACAAGGAGTCTGTAACATAACATTTCTGGGGAAAACTGGATTAATGTAAAGTAACTGTAAAAGAACAGATTGAGAGCATAATTCTATCGCTTTCTGCAACTATTTCACCCAAGCCTTAGAAGCTTTCCCAGGTGATACCATGAGGTGTTTGCGTGAAAGTGGTACAAGGAACCACCATAAACACCATATAACTTCCTTGCTTTACCCATATGGCAGCAGCTTCAGTACCAGGCTCCAGTTTCAAAGATACGTCCTGTTAACGGCTGTAGAACGTCTATTCCTTTAAACAGCCCAGTCAAATGATATTTAAACAGTAATTTACTAAAAAAGACCTAAATAAAAGTTGGCGTGGGCGTTAGTGGAAACTGGTGACTTAATTAAATATCACCAAAACATCAATACTATAAACCAATGGACCAATATGCAAAAATATCTATAAAACATGAGATTGAGTGCTGTAAGTAAGTCTTGGCCTTGATTTTAAGAAGCTTTAGATAAGAATCAGTGTATAAAGAGGCAATTCCCAAAGTCCTACCCCAAAAATACTCATTTCCCGTAATTCTAACTGATTTATGAAAACCCAACAACCAGCATGCATAACCTCTGTGAAACTTATGCTGCATATCTCAGTCCATTAGAGTGATAAAACCTCACAGTGAATATACTGTTAATGAATAACCAAGCTTCATCTAAACTGACTGCTAATGTCTTTTTCCTTCTTGATTAACGGTGGAACTTCATCACAATGGATCTCATTGAAAACAAGTTGAAAGTAATCTTGATTGAAACATGCCTATTCAAACCCTAAATCATTAGAGTTCTTCAGATTTGATGAGGGCTCAATAATTAGTTGAGTTGCAACAGACCTGTGCCAGAAACAGCATGAATCAGAACATGTCTGCTTCTAAGAGTTATTATTTGTATTACTGTAGCACCTAGAGGCCACAGGCAAAATCTGAGTCTCCCTGTGCTATACATTTCTCAGTGCAAACAAGACCCCGAGTGCAACAGAATGCAGCCAAAACAAAGGCAGGGTTGGCAGTGAAGGCTGGTCTGTGGAAGTAAGGCAGAGCAAAAGGTGTGGGATTGCACAAGATGCCACCTTTGCTGCCCTTTTTGCTTTTTCTTAGCATAATGCAAAAATTAAACAAAAAGAGACAGCAGCAGAGGGCAAGGAAGTAAAGGGACAGGGCTGACAGCAGCGGGGGTGGGAAATAATGAATTATAAGAGAGAAGACAGATACGTAAAAAGGAGAGGTAAGGGAAGAGATGGTGTGAAGAGAAGCACAGGAACTGCTGATTCCTGATCTGAGACAAAGCAACTGTGCAGGCAAGAACAATCTTGTAGCTGGGTCTCATGCAAGGGGCTGTGGGTGGCCCACGGTGTTGTACTGGAAAGGGATCATAATGTCAGCAAGAGATTGAGTCAGTTAATGTAGACAATTCTCCTACTCTAGGCTTCACCAATTATATCGCTGAAGACAGACATTTAGACAACAATCAAGAGATTATTTTCATTCTTTGGTAGCACTTTTTCAGCGTTTGAACTTAGTTTCCATATCAGCTCCTGGTCCTCTTAAGACTTACTGCTCCAGGTTATTTTTAGTTTTCCTTCAGAGCACATTCTTGCCACACTTCCGATTCTCCTTGCTACATGTCTGTGTTGCTGTGCATTCCCTGACCTTGGCTCCTGTGTTCAACAGCTGCCCTGACAGTACTGGCAAGAGCAAATGGACATGATGCTGGAGAAACAGTTTTGTAGATAGCTGTTTTAGTTCTACTCGGAAGATATTTTTCTGTACCAGATGAAGCTGTCCCAGAAGACAGTGCTGGAAGCCCTTGTGAGTCAATCTAGGTGACATTCACTGCTCTCCTACTGACAGGCTTGTTAGCCTATTAAAGAAAGAAATTAGGTTTGTTTGACATGATAAACTCTTGACAAATTAATGGTGGCTATTAGTCATCATCTAGTTTTTGTCTAGGTGCTTGCAAAGTTCATTTGCTTGGCTTTTTTTACACCTCTTGACTGGTGGAGGAGTCCACACAGCAATGGGTGATAGTGGAAGGTGGAAACACTCAGTGCTCTCTATTCTGGCTGCCTGGTGTGTAGTTCCTCAGTCCCATGTCATCTTTCTGTCCCTTTTTAAACAGTTCCCAGCACAGGCTGAAATCTTAGATCTCTGTCACCACTATTAATTATGCTCACCATCCAGTCAGAATTGACCTTTCTTCTGAGGTTTGATGCAAAATATATTAAAAATGATCAAAAGCTCCTCTGACTATGTGCTGACAGCTTTCCTTCTACTTTGCAGCCTCCTGGGACCCAGGCTGACTAAGACAGTGCTGGGGCTCTCTCTCCTGACAACCACGAAATCCCATCCCAGTGCTCCATCTCCTGCATGGAGACAGTCCTGTGTTCTTAATCCTCTTGAGCACTGGGGCATGAAACCAACCCGAATTAACAAGCAGCCCAGCCCAAGCCTAGGTGTTTCACCTGCTTGAGTTTGAGGTTCTTTTCCCTTACAAAGGCTCATGTTCGCTGTGCCTTGAGTCAGCATCTGTCTTCACAGTTCAACTATTTCCTTCTTGATGGTTAGAATAATTTGAGATGGTCTCCTTTATTCATCCTTACACAGAACACCCCTTGAAGCTACCCGATGATATGGCTTTGGGACACAGGGTAAACTGGGTCCCTATGGTATTCCCTAACGTTCTCCTTTTTCCTAGCTCCCTATCAGGGCCTCCTGTGCTGAGTTCAGCTAAAATGGTCCTTGGAACCCCTTTCACAGCCTCGGACTTCCCAAGATGAGTGTCTTGGTGCAAATCAGGGTTGTGATGCTCCATGCCGAGCTTCCCAGGCCGGGGCACGTTCCGGTACAGCTGGGGAGATGCGCCTTTGGCCGCTCGCTGCTGAAACGCCGTGGCGGGGCTGGACAGCGGCGGGGCTGGACAGCGGCGGGACAGCTCCTGCCCTGCCCGGCAAGTCCGCAGCTGTGGGGCACCAGAAGCGTTACAGCAACCAAACAGCGTAGCTGGGCTCCCTTCACCCTTTCCTTCCCTTCAGCCCCTCTCGCGGTTTCCGCCGCCGGCGGCGGGGCAGCAGCGGCAGGGGCCGGTCCCCGCGGGGCGGTCTCGGGGCGGTCTCGGCGGCGCGGCCCC
>VZTI01005121.1:1091805-1132086 GCA_013397865.1 Struthidea cinerea
GCCCCGGTGGCAGCGGGTCCCGCCGTAGTTTGCGCCCCGCTTCCCCGCGAGTTGCGCCGGGGGAGACGCACGGGCGGGGGGATGCTGCCCTGGCCGCGGGGAGCAGCGGTGGCACCGCGGGAGCGGCCGGGGCTGCCGGCGGTGCGGGGCGCTCCTCATCGCCGCCCGCTCCGCGCGGGGCGGGCAGGGAGCGGCCCTGGAGGCCGGGAGAGTTCCCGGGGGGAATTTTGGCAGTGGCCGGGCGGCAGTCACGTCCCTTGGCCCGACGGTGCCGCCCCGTGGGCTGGCAGGGCTGAGGCTGGCGGGGTGCTGATGCCTCTCGGTAGCCGTGTCTCTCGGTAGTGGCTCGCTGTCGAGTCTCGGGCGGCGTCCGCATACGAGAGATGGTACCGGGGAGCAGCCGAACTTGGATGTCATCGTCACAAAATCGAAGTTTCCATCACCAGATCGCTGTGCCTGATGTTCCCGGGCGACAGCACTAAGGCATCGGGAGGGATGGGGCTGGCCCTGGGGGACCCTTCGGCAGCCGGGGCGGGGAGGGGGTCGTGGCGGAGCCGCAGCCGCGCACCTGCCCTCGGCACCCGGCGGGAGAGGCCCCCCGGGCAGCGCTCAGCTCTCCCTCGCCCCCAAACACCTTAAAATATGCGAACTCCAGCGGAGGGGTTTTTTTGCACATGTCCGTGTGCTTTTGGTTCGGAACTCCGGCACGCTGAACGGGCTCGCAGGACGTGGGAAACTGCATTTCACGTTTTCATTCTCTGCTACATCCATCCGCGGAGCTTAATTTTCCGTCGATACACTCGTATTGGGTGAAAAACGCCGGCAGTGGAAGCTGCTGGGCTCAGCTCTGCTTTAGCAAGCCCGAGTCCGGGTACCCAGTCCTGCAAGCACACCCAGGCTGCACGTTCAGCTCTGAGGAGTCCGTCCAGTATCAGTGAACTCATTCATTTAAATAAATTTAAAGATGTATGCTTTCTGCTCAAAAATGTATGCACTATGGCACATTTTCATGTAATGCTGGTACAATAATACATTTGATCCTTCTTGAATAAATTAATTGCGTAAGTTACATGATCTGAAATAGATGGGTGCCTTCCATCAGTGCTTAAATTCCATGCAAATAGAATTTATGGAAAAGTGAGGATCATTTTAAATGGGCTCAGAGGTTCATAGAGCTCATAAATTTCAAGGACATTGTTTTGCTTTAGAGGGATACTGCTATTAGATGTAATAAAAAGTACTTGAACTTAACCAATCTCTATTTCTTTATATTCAGTTCAGAGATGTTGAATTGGCAATTGTTGTTGGAGGTGGAAGTCTTTTCAAAGCAGGATTAATATTGTAAGAAAAAAATTACCGGTTTGACGTCTTTTTTAGGTTGTAATGAGGAACAGCAGTAAGATATCAATTTAAAGCACGCTAAATATTAAGAGTTTATCCTAAATATAGAAATATTATTGCCTCAGTGCTCTGGAGTTCTCAGCCTCTCTCAGTGGTGGATGTGGCAGCCACTGGTTTGTCTGTGGGCCTGGCTGAATGAAGCGTAGATGTGAAGTCCTGTATATTTGGATTGGGTTTTTCAGGCCAAATTTGCTTCTCTTGATTAAAATTGATACTGAATCAGCTTTGGTTGCCTGTTGTCCTAGGTGCCGGGGACATCATGCAGTCTGTAACAGCATGGCATGCAAAATGTTGCTTTTAGTGGATAGCAAGTCTTTCTATGGGTTCGAATGCCCCTAATAAGGATGGAGGCCTGAATCTTGCAGTGAACTCCATGCAGAACGAGGCCAGGGTTGTGGATGTCCGCTCACGCACTTCTGCAGCAGCCAAGATCCATGGGACACGCTCAGCCCTGGCCAGGGCTTGACCAGAGGCTGTGTCTGACTTCAGGTTTGTTCTGGAAACCATTCTTAGTGCAGCAGCATGGTGTGGCTGTGATCCTAACAGAAGAATATAATAGTTTCAAAGCTTTTTGTTGGCTTGTGGTTGCAGTTGCAGAGTTGGTGCTGTGGTGAGCATGGGGAGAAGAAGAAAAGGGGTTCATATGTTCAATCTGCTTTTCCATACTCCACAGCACTCTCATGGACTTGCTTGTATGGAAAATGTATCCTTCTTAGGGCCTTCAATAAATCCATCTCTGTCTGTGTACTCATGTTTCACATTCATGTTGCTGGTGAGCTTGTGTGAACTTAGTGTGATACCTGGAGTTTATTATCTATTTATAACAAGAAGGTATCTTTTCTGAGAAGGGTTTCCTGGGGCAGCAGGGGCAGCAAATCTTCTCTGGCAGAGAAGTAGAAAGTCCTAGAAAGAACAAGGAATTGCACCAAGATCCTCTAAGTTTAAATCTCTTTCCTGATTCCAAAGTCTGGTTTTACAGATACCTCTGAGAGCAGTCATACCAAAGGTGAAGCATTTCTGGTAGATGTATAGGCTTGTGACCCAAGCTGGGATTTCAAATTACAGCAGGCTAATGCTGGAACTCTTCACTTTAAATAAAAGCTTGGACTGACTGACTGAAGCATCCACAGCCATCGCCTTATAAATAATCAGATACGACTTCATATCCAACACTTCCTCTGATAGTACCTTTAAACCAGGGCTCCTCTGGGACAAGGCATCCAATAACAACTTCCGTTAACAGTGCTATTGATGTTTTGGCATTCGGTTTGATAAACTAGCCAGATTTATTCTCACCTCGCTGCTGACTGATGAGTCATATTTATTGCAAAAATTACAGTTTTACGTTCAGGTGATATATCTGTAGAAAGGAAAATGGCTGTAAATTACTCGTGTTTCTGGAACGCTCTATCCAAGTGCTCAGACTTCTGTTACTTGAGCGCTGTGTCAGGAGTGAATGTGGCTCCCTCAGTCCCCTTTAGAGGATAAAAATGAGTGGTTTTTATCTTGTAGCTCTTAAGAGCTGTCCTGGGGTCTTGGACAATGATGTTTAGTGATCTTTTTTGGAAGGCACAACCATTTGGTAGTCAGTGGACACAGCATATTTGAAAAATATAATGTACCTGAATGACTTGCTGGTTGATGAATGTTGCTGTCTTTGCAGATGAAAAACTAAGATAATTCCTCTAGGTATTACCTTTGTGAGGCTTCAGTCTGTTTACAAAAAGCCAGATGATCTACACCACCTGGTGCTCCTTGCTGTTCTTTGTGTGTGCAGAAGACAGACCTTTGAAATTTATAATAATTTTCTCCTGAGCCTCTTTTACTCTCCCAACCTGATGCCTTTTTAAAATTGATTTTAAAACAGAAAAAAAAGTGGATTTTTTTTTTCTTTACTGTATATAATTTTAGAACCTACTACATTATTCTTCTTAAAACAGGTAAGGACAAATCGAATCAGACATTGGGCTATATTAAATAGGGACATTATTTGGTAAGCATTAAAATTACATGTTTAGTAAACAAACAAAGACAACTGGCTACTGTTTGCTTGACTGTCATGATTTAAGGAGTTGAATTTTTCTGTCTCAGGACCAGTTTCTGTGGTCACCAGACAAGTGGCACATTCTAAAAGTACATCTGAACAAGAGGCAATTATCTGCGTTTTATTTTTTCAGTGACTAAAGCCAAAATAATTTCTATTTTTGTGTCTTTCTTCATTGCTTTGCTTCCTTTTCCCAAAACCAGGCTCTGGTCTTGTAGGGGGAAAAACATTGATGGATAGCTGTGTCTGTCCAGAGCAATATTCACCTTAATGAGGTTTTGTCAAGGTGAAAGGGCTCTCCCTTGCCCCACTCAGGTAATTTCGAGCTTGATGGGTCAGGCAGAAGCTTGAACTCTTAATCACATACATGCAACAGTTCCGGTAACTTGAAAGACTTAGTCAGGTGGTCAGGCCCAGGTCCCCCACTCCTGTTTGTGTTCAGAGCTGGCTTCAGGCTGAAATAAGAAATCCAGTTCTAGTACATAATCCAAAGTGACTTTGCATTTTCCCTGCTTACCAGCCTAGTCGAGCTTTTACCTTGCTTTGTTGCAGTGCTCTACCCCAATTTATTGGATTGCAAGGTTCAACACAATGTCACAAACTGTAGGAAAGAAAAGTGATGAATAGAATAGAAGTGGTGAAATGAGGTTATATTGTTATGCCCAGAATATTTCATAAAGAGCTATCATTTGAATCTTAACTTTTAAATTCTATTTCTTACACTATGTGGAGGCCATACTATATCTGTGCTGAGTCCAGCAAGGGGGATTACAGGCTTGCAATATCTGTTGACTGTGTGACCAGCTGCACAAGAAGCTTATAAGAAAATGTATTACCTGTGGTGGTTTGTAATATTGTTCAGGATTCAGATTCTAGAGGAAGGCGCAGGTGTGTCTTCTTTCAAACAGTACATGTGGCCTTTATTTGTTTTCTCTGCCTGGTGACTATTTCGATGTAGTTCAGCCGTGTACCCGGTTGTGGTGATTGGCACAAAACGCCTGAAGCTTGTCTTCCATCTTCACTGCAGTTCTTGTCTTCTGCTCTGAGCTCCGTGGGGCAGGGGCGAGCAGGATCTAGTTTTTGGTGAGATGCTCCTGATGTTAATTGAGGAGCATCTTTGTCTGTGGCATCTGGTGACTGCTCTGAGGGCGTACACGATCTCGGGGAGCTTCAGCTGTGTATGTTTTTCAGTGTCTGCATAGTACGTGAGGGTATTTCTCTGTACATCTCAAATTCAGAAGTGATGCGTGTCAGATGAGCATCAGAAACTCACTTTCCTAATGCAGAAAACTTCACCAAGACCCTTCCAGTGCTTTATCCACCCTCTGCCCTGGGGCACAACCACAAAGAGGTGTCTGCGGGGGGACATGGGGCAAGGTGATCACACTGATGCTCTCTTGCTCTTGGTACCCTCCCCTCATGGTTCCCATGCCTTTTTGCCATGTGCCTTGCTTTCCAAACAGCGTGTGGGAGCCTAGGCAGTATCACACAGTGCCTGACTTCCAGCATTTAGAGCCCTCTGCTTGCAGGTGGATTAAAGGGATTGCTTAATGCAGTAAATAAAAAACTGTGAAACAGGGCAATCTTTTTGGCTCTTGTGTGTTAGAAAGAATTGCAGGCACACTGTAGGTTATTTAGTAGCCTCAGATATTTGAACATACATATTGTATTAGCTATTTTAAAAAACAGTGTCAGTGTTTTATTCCCAGCATCTTCCGGCTGAAAGTATTGCTTCAGGCAAGCTATTTTGATAATTAACAAGAGGGAGGAACTCTTTAAGCAAACAGAGATGTTGTTTGATGTTGTTCTCAAATTTGGAAGCCATCATTTTAGCACTTTTTAATAACTTGGGGGCATTTGGAGATTACATGCATGTGTTAGTGACTCACAAATGTGACCACTGACTCTCTTCCCATGGTGGTAGTAAAGAATGTAATAAATGATCCCTAGAGGGGTATCCTAGTTTTTTTTGTTGTTGTGTTTTGTTGTGGGGTTTTTTTGAAACTAACAGAGCTTTGAAATTTGTCTGACCTATGGAAGGACTTGTAGGTGTACAAGTTTGTATTTCACATATTTCACTTTCTTTAACATTGCACCAGAAGGCACAGGTCATCTCACCTGCTGCCACACCTGTCTGTGTCCTGCCACCAGGTACCTGTAACTTGTTGACACCGTCTTTGTAAGTCTTACAGGACCTGTGTCATATTTCAAGTCGATGCATTAGTCACGGAATCTCACATACCTCAAACTCTGTCCCTTTCCACTTTAATCATACACTTCTTATACGCTTCAGTCAGCTGCATCGGATGATGTTCATGAATATATGATAGCAAAAAGCACGATGCTGGTGGTGACTGATGATGATAAATTACTGTATTTATCCATTAGGAAGGACATTGGATGACCTACAGATCTGAGGCTGAAGTTAAAAGACCTTTTCTAATCTTTCTTAACACTGCTGGCAACAGCCACATAACTTACTATGTGTTATTTATGTAGAGAATCTGTAAATAGTTTTGACTGATTCTAAGATAAAATAGATAAAACCCCTCTGGCGTTGGGAGGATATTGCCTAAGAAAATCAATTAGGGAGTATTAAACAATGTGATAATTTAAGGAAAATAATGGTTCTTTAAAAGCTTTTGGGGGAGTATTTTAGACTGCCTGGGGCAATATTTGCAATTTACATTCCTTTGGGGAGGAAAGAAAAGCATTTTGTAGCTTTCCAAATAACAAACCGGGCCAATATTGAAGTTTTATTTTTGAGAATGTGGAGAGAATTCCAAATGCCAGTGGGAAAACCGTTAAACTTGCTTGAAGTGCTGGGCAAGTGCAAGAACGGGCATCAAACACTGCCAGTGCGAGTGATCATTCATCCCCCGTGTTTGTTCTCCTGCTCCTGGCCATGCAGAGACTGTCGACCTCCTTTCCCCCTTTCCCATCCTAAGGCTTCAGAGCCCGGTTAAATCAGAGCGTTTAAGATATATTGGGGGAGTCTTTCAGAGCAAGGCTTTGAGTGTAAGTCCACTCAATTAGGAGTGATGGTGTGCGGCAGTTTTGAGTCTTAAGGAAGAGCTGTTTAAATCAGTGGTCTAATAACAGTTCTAAATAAATAATTGCTCTAAAAGTTGGGTGACCTGAGTAAGTGCAGTTCAAGATGGTTCCCTTGGCTTGCAGTATGTTTCAGATGGGAAAGCCCATGGTAGCATTTTAGTTTGGATCAAAAATGTACCAGTGAACAAATCCTGACTGACCCTGATGAATTTTGTCTTGCACCCCAGAGCAGTTTCAGACTGTGAGCTGGGTTCCTTTAGGATGAAATTAAAGAAGCTGATGTGCTCCAGGAGCACCTGTGGGGTGCACTAGCTCTCAGTGGGTATCGGGGTCCTGGGATCAGACAGGAGCTGCTCCATGTAACCACCAGAAACACAAAAGTTGTGCAAATCAGGTCCTTAATACGTGGCTTCCCTGTCCAGTTCTGCTGCTCTCTCTTTGCTACGCAGCTTTAACAAGCATAGAAGGTGATGGATACATGCATATATTTAACAGCAGCTGTATGATTTTGGTTTGTTTTTTTCACTTGGCTTAGGCCTGATACAACTACATTGCATGACTTTGTCTTTCTCATTGCAACACTGGATCTGTTTCTTACATGTTTGTAGGTATTCGTTTGCTGTTTTTCAAACATACCAGTGTTTGTTGCCTCCCCAGTCAAGGCAGAAATACACTGACACGAATGAATCAGTTGCAGGTGGTGGAGAGGCCTCAGTTTCACAAGAGATGCTTATGAAGACCACTCAGAATCTGAAATAGACAGGAGGAAACAGAACAAGTCTAAGTCTCGCTGGAGGTTTATACATCATATGATCTTCTGTAACTGAGATTTTTTTCCTAGCTCAACATAGGTGGATGTATCTGGAAGAGTTCCACTAACTTGAAAGAGTATGGAGATTACAAAATTGGAGATTAAAAGCCCTTGTTCTGTTCTTGGCTGGTTGCAAAATTTCTGTGTGACTTAGGTGGGTCCTTGAAGGCTACAATTTCAGAAATAACATCAGAGTTTGAGGCGTGTTGCTGTTTTGGGAATTCGAAATGTCAGAGTTGCCTGTGATGGACCTCCAGTGCACGTTTGGGCAAAGCTGACTGCCCTTTTAAAATGTTACTGAGCAATGCCGTAGAGAGGTAGCTCACTTACGGTGCTCTGTTAGTAAGACAGCGGTTTGTGGTCAGCACGAGTCTGACTCACCGATATTTGTGTGCTTCTGTGAGAAAAACACTAAGGTTTAGGAGTATCCTCACATTCCAGAGGAGTTTCAGGAAGTTGGTGTTACTGGTAGTAGGCAAAGGGGCTGGATTTCTGCCCTCAAGGCAGGAACCTGAGATGGTATGAAACACAGTGGTCACAGTGGTTGTCATTTAGGGTGCAGTTACTGCTACCCAAGTGTTGCACTTCCATGTATAAGTCTGTGTTTGCTGTGCCAGTGGAGCAGCCCCACAGGTCTCTGGGGTAACACATGTACTGCTCCTGCTGAGGGGTTCTGGCACTTTGTTAATACTCACCCTCAATACCATCTATGCAGCCTAGAAATTCCAGGTGGAAGATTTTGTATTTATTTCAATGCATATAGCTTCTGTGAATGGAGTCTCACATTAGAAAATTTGTGTAGTCCTTAAAAAAAGACTGTATTAGAAAATCAGTTTAATCTGATTTTCCTGTACCATCCATTCTCCATCCGTTATTCCAGGAAAATGGTAAATAAAGAGCACGCTTCTGAATGTTGGGTATGAACCAGCATAGCTTTCAATGGTTTTCTCTGAAGTGGTTAATAGTGCTAAAGGCAGTATTATATCTGCATAATTCCATGATTTTGGGTAGAATTAGTATTCCCTGTTTATCTAACCCCAGCAGATATGGGCTGAAAATTCCTCCTCTGTTTTTGCTGCCAGCACAATCCCGTGTGACTCAGCTGAGCAGGAAGGACTCTTAACCACTCACCTATTTCTCAGGGATCTGTGGATGCTGAGGACCCAGCACTGAGTGTTGCTTTCATACCACTGTGAGTCTTTCTATCATTTGTAGGAATTTGCACTTGGACTGGTAATAAGGAAGAGAGGAGCAGCACACAAAAATTGTCAGCAAATTGCAAAATACCTGAGAAAAACAGGGTGGTTTTTTTTGCCTGTGTTGTGTTTAGTGTGCTCAAGTAGAGTATGGAGTAATGAGCCATAGTCACATTTACATGGAAACCACTTCCCCTAATGAGGGGAATGGCGTTATCTATTTTACTGTAGTGGATTTCCATTAAAAGCAGGACTTCAGCACATCCACCATCTAAAATGTGGGCTGGCAGGAGCTTGGTGGAAACAAGGTACATAAATAGGAGGGATGGGATGGATGAGATGGAAATCTCTGGCTGTGACCAGTTAAGGCAGAAAACAGACTCAGTGTAAGAAATTCCTTCCAAGTGCTGGTCTGTGTTGCAGTCGAGTGCCCGATCTTGCACAAATCATAATGAGAAACAATAGGTACATAAAATGAAAAGAAAAGCTGAAAGGAAAGTGAAATAAGGAGCATATTTTCTAAGGCAGGCAATTTAACCCTTGGAATAGAAATGCTGAGGTCAGTTTTGAACTCTGCGCCTTTTGATGTCTTTAAATGAGAAATGGTTTCCAGAAAGATGGCCAAGCAAAAATTTTTGGCCCTTGGAAAAAAGTAGTATTCCAGGGAAATGGGTTGCAGTCTACAGGAGATGGAATGATGGGGATGCCTTGGTGAATCAGTGAATTACTGGTAGTTTTACTATTGTTGATAGTCGATACAAATGAACTCCTACGAGGGAATAAAAAGGACCTTTATTACTATCATCTCTCTTTTTTTCCCCTTTCTGCTGCCTGACAATGATAGAAAGTTCATCCTCTCCTTTTTATGTGCTACTGTAAATCTTTGTTGTAATAGGAAAGGAATAATACGTTATCTTATATCTGAGTTAAAGAGAACTTTTCCTGAAGAGCTGCAGACTGACGAATGGAATTCTACTGATTTCCATGCAGCACTTGACAAAACTTAATACATATTTGCTTCGGGGTCTGAAAGCTGTGACTATGGAAAGCATTTCAAAGGCTGCACTTTGGCTGGGTGTGGTCAGCATTCATCCATGACCTGGCGTTAACTCTCATGCCAGGACCTTGATCTGGCTTTCAGAACTATGCAAACTTTTTTCTTTTTTTTTTTCTTTTTTTTTTTTTTCCTCCCTGAATAAGCAAGAATTTCAATTATACAGCATCTCCATTGCTATAAATTTTTTTGAGGAAAGTAGTTATTTTCTTTTTAATTTTTTTTCCTTTCTTTTTTATTGCACGGACTGTTGCAGTGAAAGCAACTTGATGTGTGTCTTCCTTGTGAATGTGCAATATGGTAGTTTGGCTAAAGCAGGCACAAAAACACATTATCGCTTGTTTGGTGGCTTTAGCAGGTCCATGTTGGGCTGTGCAGATGAGTGATGTCCACCCAGCTCCAGTGGAGCGACTCCATCTGTTTGGTGGGTCACTTGTTCTGTACCTCAGGGAGGTGTTTTTCTCCCAACAAGTCTTGTTTTACATCTCGTGTATTGGGACTTGCTCTTGAGACCTGGCCAAATCTAAAACTTTGTGTTCCTGCATTGTGTCTTTCTTCCTGACACTGCACATGATAGGTAGACAAAGTCTGTGTTTAAAAGTATTTGTAGAAGCAATGTTTAGTCACTAAAAATGAGTTAACTGGTTCTGCAAAGGCTCTTGGATTTAGCTGACAGATTACTGGGAGGCTTTTGCCCTTAAGGAGTTTCTTGAGGTTCTTGGTATGGATAGAGCTGTGCTTTAAGGTTAAATTATTCAGGTGTTTTTCAAAGTAATTAAGGCTTCTAGCATGTAATGTTTTATGTATGCAGGTTAAAAATGAAGGTTGATTTAATCACGATGAAGGGAAGTTTATTCACAAACGACAGACAGTAATGTCTCTTTTGTGACTGGTGGAATGCTGTTGAGCCCACTTCATTACACTGAATATTGAACCATTATATTAGTGCCATTTTTTCTAAGTGATGGCATTGTTAAAAAGCAGGCAGTAGAATTTGATGCAGTACAGCCCTGGCTGTGCTAAGTAGTGCAGAATACTTCTTTTTTCTGTCAAGTATCTGATTTATAGACAATTTTTCAGCTTGTGTTTTTAAAATGGCCAGGTGAGCTATACAAAACTCAGCAAGATCAGGAGGCAGGCCAAAGTAATGATTTTCTTGTTGGAAAGTAATAGACATGCCAGCATAGCATGTAATAACAGCAGGTTTTACAGAGTACTGCAGAACAGTAGGAGTGTGCAACACATACGTTACATAAATTACCTGTGCATGCATTTCTGCAGAGTTCTGGGCCACAGTAACTCATTCATACTTTTTGGTTTTTTTTCATTCTTTTTTCCAGTCACTGAGAGTTTCAATGCATGAACTCCTTCAGGCCTTTAAAAACGTTACCCATCTTATCTCTGGATTGAGTACCTTATCCTTTGGATACCTGTACTTGCTGTTCAGGAGCCAGTGACTGGTCTTTCAAATCTAACAACAAATCAGACCTCCAGTGCTGTCTCGTTATCCTCTTTCCTATCAGGAAAAAGAAAACAAAGAAACACCTAAGACAAAAATTTAGAATATCCCACATGTGCTGTGTCAGTGTGAAATAGCTCATCTGTCCAAGTATTTCTTAAGTATTCTGAGTCCGCTTTTTAAGGGCTACTTCCATAATAACACTGGGGTTTTGTACTCTTCCGAGAGCATTCCTTGGTCATTGTGAAGATCTGGAGGCATATTTTGAAGTGTGCCAACAGAGATGGTGTGTTGCCTTCAGTTCAGTGCAGTAAAGCTGCAGCATTGTTTTGTCCTGAGAAAACTCGGGCTGGTTTCAGTTCCTCTGATACCTCATTATTCTGATTTGTAGTTGTCCATAATTTTTGTCCATAATTTTTGGGTATTTTATATGAGCACACACAAAGGCACAGCCGCGTTGTCCTGCATGTCTCATGTTTCCATTCCTGTACTCATCAGCCCGTATCGTGCGCTGTAACAGCTGGTCCCTCTGTCTATGAGTCCTCCAGTTTCTCTCTTTCACGGAATCCAGGGAGGTCTTGGGCCTCTCCTAATAATTTCTGTAAAAAAATAAAGCAACCAAAGTTGCTCGAAATTATCTGTGCAAAGCTTAGAATAGGCAATGTAGGTTAGAAGAACCCTGATTGTTGGAGAGAGACATTTCAAGAGTGTAAATCCTTTAAATTTCATGGACGTTTGAGGCAAATCCATGAAATGAACTGGTGAGCTCTGTGAGAAATCTTAAGGGATCCTTCATCAGTTTCCACTGGTCCTGGAGAAAACATAGGAGTAGGTGTTTCTTAATCAGCAAAGGTTTCACATTTTTGTTCCACTGAGATGGAAGCTTCCAGGTGATATTATTAGTTTTTTTCCACATGGGAAAAGATTCTCCTTTTGTTTTTGTTCTGCCCTGAATAAAGTTATTTTTGTTTTTTTTATTTTAATCAGGTTTCTTACTTTAATCCCATCAGAGAAAGAGAATGTTCCTATGGAGATAATATTTTTGTATTATGAAGGTGTTTTCAATAGTAAGTCTCCTGCAACTCGACCTTGATGAACCAGTGATACTGCAGTGCCCTTACTGTGTTTTTTTTCTTTTTGTTTTGTGCTCTATTTCATTGTTGTTCTTGTCTCCATGACTCTTTTTGCTACCAGAAAAATTCCTTACCCGTTATCATATGAGCTCTTCATGCATTTTACAGATAAAGTTTTTAGTAATACTTATGAAAAATATGTCTACTTTCTGAGCATGATACAGTCCTCTGAGACTTGGAGGTGTCTGTGCCTTACCTTGAAGTGTTTGAAAACAGCTCTCAGTTATCAAGATTTAGCATCATTTGGGAAAAATCAGAAGTTAGTTGGCTTTTAAGATGTTGCCCAAAGGCAATGCATTCAGCATGCAGCCTTCTCTGATGTTGGTGAAGCATGAAATTTGAGAGTCTCCAGGAGTTCACCTCAAGTATAAAACTTCTAAGTAAAAACAGGATTTGGAGGGTGCCAGGAGGTTAATCTGGGTGAGGGTGAGTTATTTTCACCAAGAAAAGCCTGTTCCTTTATGGATCTCTGAACCAGGGCTCTTGGTACAGAAGCCCTCAGCTCTGAATCTGTCAGAGTCGCTGAAATATCCCATATTTTCTGGTGTACAGGGTTGTAGGAACTTTCATTATTTCTTTTCAAAGCAGCTGCTGGTTTTTCGAGGGTTCAATTCTTCAGCTACATGACACCAAAGACTTTGTTTCTCTGGTTTTGTACTTCAGCAGTTGCAGTTCAATTCTAAGCGTTTCGGAAAGTTTTATTTATATTGTGACAGGGCTTCAGTCGTCATCCAAGATTGAATTGCAATTGGAGCATCGAGGGAAACAAAAGCATTTTTCTGAAGTCTGAATAGATAGGATAAGTATCAAGTGGATGAAAATTAATACTGTTATCTCCATTTACCATTTTTCTGTTTCAGTTTTTCTAAAATAGCCGTGAATTGGTGTGATTTGCAGTTTGCATTGGCTGTCTCTGGAATGGGGAGAGTGTCTTTCCATGCAGAGGAGAAGGGGGTGAAGAGGATTTCATTCTCTTGAAGTGATTTGATTTTAAAAAAAATCACTACATAAACAGAATATTTGCAAACAATCCCTTCAAACTGGAAAAAGAGGCAGCAAGTTTGTGTGTTAGGAAATGAAGTAGCTGAGGGTCTCCATGTGGTTTGGCTGGAAACATTTAACTAGAACTTTAGGATTATTTTCATGGTGACCTTTCTTGCTCAAGGACTTTTGGTGAACATTAATAGTTATATGCATACAAGGAATTAATTTAATTGAATATCTTTAGCATGCCACATAGAGACAACTTCGATCTGCTGCAGTCTGTGTTATAATTATTTGTATGTACTGACTTGGAGAGTTCATTCCGAATCCACTACTGGTATCTTGAACCCCAGGATAAGTCCCTGCTGCTTGGACCATGCCAAGTGTTGAGATGTTGTGGTCCTACTTTGCTGCAAGGCCCCAAAACCTTGGGGGTCAGACCCTGAGCATGGACCAGAGAAAGCTGAGGCTGCAAAAAGCCTCTGGAAACAGTAATTGGAAGATAAACCAGTTGGTACTTCTGGAAAGGGTTGTGAATGCATTCATCCCATTTCAAATCTCTGACACTGACTTTTTCTCCTCCTTTTTGGGTCGATGCCCAAAGAGTCTTTCAGAAACTTTCAAAGAGTCTAATTCTGGAAGAAACATAATGGTTTGGTTTGGGTTTTATTATTTTGCCACTGACCAAGAGTAGCCTTTTTGTGCCTGGATTTATGATTTACGGACATGTATAAAAGCTATTGTCTGTGCTTCCCCCATGGATTATTCATCTTTTTCTTTCAAAATACACTCACATCCCTGGAAGTTACCCTAGTGCTTGCAGTCGAATCTGGAAGTTTGGAGGCATCAAATCACTTGTGATACTAAACCAAACTGCAGTTGAATGTAATGATACCTGCTTCCCAGGAGGGTTTATGTTTTGGGTAGTGAACATTTGTGATGCAGTTTGAAATGATACAATGGTAGGTGCTTTGAAAATGTTCCCCAGAACACTAGAAGGGCTCATAAATATGTAGCTGTTACTGTTGAGAGTTACTTAAGTTTTCATTTTGGGATATGTGTTGTGTAAATTCAGTTGGAGATTTTATCGATATTTTCTTGGCTATTAATGCAACTACCGGTAGCCCTGCTGCTCAGAGAGTAGCTGTGTTCTAATTCACCATGCTATGGCTCTGAAGAAACCAGCTTTACAGGAGTTTCTCCATTCTTACAAGGATGTGGAAGTCGTGAAGCTGGATCTGATCCATATTAACCTTTGCTTCCAAGCAGTACAGCTTAGGGCAAATAACACTTTCCTCTAAGCAGCACCCCTTGTCCTCTGCAGTATAAGCCAGTCTTGGGAGGAGTAACAGAACAGTGACTAAAAAACTTTAATCCAGTCATCCCCAATCCTTGAACATTAAGATAAACTACTCAATCCCATTTTCCTTTTCGGAAATGTTACATAATAAAGTCACCAGTTGTCTGGATGTAATCTGCCTCTCACTCCTGTGCTGCTGTTCAGAGTGAAGGGCTCCTGCAGCAGCATATGGGATTGGATAGCGATACACCCATGAAATAAACATGAAGAAAATATTGCAACAGTTTGTGGTAGTTTTATGTTATCGTAATCACAGATTTTAGACAAGATGTAGATAGTTTAAAAGCTGGGAAGAGGGGTACAGCATGGGTGGGCCACCCACTGTGCACCATGGTACAGACCAGTGCACACAGGAAGTGTGCCAGGTCCTGTGAACTTGGGGTTGGACCAGCACCCTGTGTTATGATCCCAGCTCTGACACCAATTAATGTTAAGATCTGCTGGAATAATGTTAGGATCCCACTCCTGAAATAATGTTAGAGTCCAATTAAAGTGTGAAGGAGACCATATGCTAAAGTCAACGGTACAGATTTTATTGAACAGCGAGGAGTGAGAGAGAGAGATGGAGAGAGAGAGAGAGAGATATTAAGAGAGACAGAGAGGGGAAATAGTAAGAGACGGGGGAGAAAGAGAAAGAGAGAGAGACAGATTATAGTCACCACCATGTGTCCCTGCAGTCCAGCTGGCCCTTCTTCTTCTTCTTCTGGTCTTCTTGGTGGTGGAGGTCCCCAAGTGTTCTTCTCAAGGCACTACTTTTATACAGCCCAAGTCCCGGGTATCCAGAGGCGTTCTCACAACTCAGGATGGCATGTGGGTGTGTAAACAGCTTCTTTCTTTCCCAAAGTTTGCCATAGTGGGAGTTTTTGTCCAAAATGGGTTACCCAGATCTCCTTCACCAGGCCTGGCATCTTCCTGTTGTTGGGTCTGTGCTTTTCCCACGGACTGCACAGTGGAATCTTGTCCAGTGTGCCAGTTCCACACCTTTCATGGAGATTTGCTGTAGATGCTGATGTGCGTGTGATTTCAGCTCTCCTGGCCACTGGCAAACCTGGGAAGAAAATCACAGACTGAGCTTGCAAACACTTTGCTCTGGAGTGTGACTGATCAACATTCAGAAATGCCAAATGCTCACAACATCCAGCCTGAGGTACTTGGGGTTCTGAAAACCAATTTAAGGCAGAAATGATTACAAACCAGTAGACAGTAACCAATTTTCATGCCACTGTGACAAAGCCTTTTCAAATAATTGCATGAAAATACAACTTTGAAATATGTATTTTCTTTATTTCTAGTGCTATTTATCAGATATGCATCAAGTTGTTAAAATTAATCTTAATTTGCGAATTTCTTTGAACCAAAGCAGTGCGACTCTGACTGCATTGTTATTAATCCCTCGAGTTTACCATCATGTGGACATCAGAAGGGATGCTGTTTTACTTTGATTGGGCTTTTATGAAGAGAAAACAGCACATGCTCTGTCCATCTGCTTCATTAAAGTGTAAACACAATTCAATTTTGTAACATTTTAGTGCATGGGCATTAAATATTTTGTGGACCTTGAGTAGCTGTCTGGCTGTTGTATTTTTAAAGCAATCTTCTGTTCTAGATTTCTGGGTTGCCTTCTGTTCTTTTATCTTCTTTTATTTATTTTTTTTTTTTAATTATTATTCCTTTCTAATTTGAAAGTCCTCTTACCTGACTTTTTAAGCCTTAAATGAAGTTCTTAAATCAGCGGGGAGGATGAGACAAATTTGAGGTATTTCAGCAGTACAATTCAGGCCATCAGTCTTTTGTGGTTAATTATAGAGGGAAGCCTGGGTGACTTTGCTCTTAAATTAGATGCTTGCAACGATGGTGAAATGAGTCTGGATCTTAGCCTGGTGAAATGATTTCAGATCCCAGTACAGGCAGGTTAAATCTCCAATGCAAAAATATTTTTTTTTCTTCATTGCTATTAAAAATGCATTCTCAGAGTCAATTTTTATGAACATTTCCTCTGCATAAAACATAGCAATGTCTGAGCTGGATTTTCTTCAGATGTTTGCGTGCTTTTCCTTTTGAAATGGAGAGCAAACAGAATTAGGAGATTCTAGGCAAGACCATCCCAGCCAGTGAAGAAAAAGGGCTTGGTCTGCAGTGCCTTTGAACCACTGCTGTGACGGTGTGAGGCTGCTGAATCACAGTCTCAGGATCTGCTTCAGGGCTCATTTGTACCCAAACAGTGATTGTACCCCACAATTCTGGTGATCTATTAGAGTTATGTCATGATTTCAGAGTTGTCTCAGGCTGCTGGCTCCCAGGAGAGAAAGTGGCATTGTGTCAGTGTGTTCTGGTGGCACAAAATACAAACCTTAGACAAAGGTGATTGACAAAGATTAATGTTTTGTCATTGGGAACATTAGAGGAAGCTAAAGACTTTTGTACTGTGTATTTTTTAAAAACAAACAGCAAGCTGTTCAGAGAAGTATGGTGTGGATCAGCATAAAACCTCACTTTTCTGTGTAATGAGAGCCTTAGAGTTCAGTAAAAGTTACACTTTACTTTGAGTTGTTTACTGGCCCTGTTCGTGACAGCACACCTATACCTGTGAGGCTTGAGCTGAGGACCTGAGCGTGCTTTGAGATCCACACTTAAATATTGTAGCACAAATATTACATTTTTCACTTCTGAGATGTTTTTCCCCCTGCAATTTTAAGGAATAATACTTTCCTTATGTAGCATTGCCCAAGCTGTTAACAGGCTTGTTTTATGTTTTTGCTGTCACATGAAGAGAGGGGAAATCACCATCGTAGCAACTGTGTGGCTTTAGAAGGAAAAGACAAAAGTGTTACATTTCTCCTGAAAGCATCAGCCACAGGACAGGTGGGTTTTTCTCCAAGTGT
Source organism: Struthidea cinerea (assembly GCA_013397865.1). Classification (NCBI taxonomy): domain Eukaryota; kingdom Metazoa; phylum Chordata; class Aves; order Passeriformes; family Corcoracidae; genus Struthidea; species Struthidea cinerea. Next base: position 1,109,184 of record VZTI01005121.1, read on the forward strand.
TCTCACCAAGTTGCAGTAATTCTCCATTCCATTTGTGTGCCTTCCGTTAGGGTTCAAAGCCAGTTTTATCCCTGGATGGCTGAAGTCAGGAAAAGTTCTTTACAGACCATGGCAAAACTAACTCCAGCAAGGAAGGAGAGAGGATTAAAATCCTGTTTATCACAGAGGAGAGCCGACCCCGCTGCCCTGAGCTCTTACACTGTCTGAATGGCCTCACTTGTTGGCATCAGGGTGAGCTCTGTGTTGACTGGAGCTGTTGAGACCTCGCAGGCTTCGCTGTGCTGGGCTGCCTCTGGTTTGGCACGGCAGCCCAGGAACATCACTGCAGCCCTGAGAGGAAGGAGGTGACAGAGGGGAATTATTTCTGACCTGTGATCAAACAGCATTTTCAATGAGAAAGAACAGCAAAGAGAACAGGCTGTGTTGCAGAGTCCTCCTGCCTTCCCCCTGCCTTCCACGCTGTCTCCCTGCGTTTGTTGTGCTGGAGGACAGACAGTGTGTGCCTCGCTCGCCTGGTGCTCTGGCACAGCAGGGTGGCTGTCAGGGCACTGCTGCCAGCCACTCCAGGGGCTGTCCCACATCCCTGTCCCACATCCTGCACATGATTTGTTTGAAGAAGTAGGGAAGGGTAAAGGTGACTATTTCTGCTCTGTGAAGGTCTGTGGACCGAGCAGGGACCCCATGGGATAAAACCTGGCAGGAAACATAACTTAGATACTGTTGACAGCAGTCAGGGGTTAAGGAGAGATTTGTTCTTCCCAGCACTGGTTTTGTTTTTTTTTTTTCTTTTTTGTTCATTTGTAGTGTAAGTGCATCTTCAAGATGCGATCTCTATGTTTTTTCCACAAAAGAACAAAAATAAGATTTATATCATATAAATGTGTGATTACTTTTAAGAGTTTCTATTATTAATAACCATTTCATAGTACAAGGTTCTCTAAGGAAGAGTAATAATAATCATGTGAAGTCTTTCTGTATAATAATGTTGCTGGGACTTTTTTGAAAAATATCTCACAGCCAACTCTAGCTGTCAGCTGGTAAAACCAAAAGTCGTTTCAGCACAATAGTGCTTTTATCATTATGAGAGATAAAACAGATTCTGATGGAAGACATTTGTGAAAGGCACGTTTCTAAAACCTTTCTCAGCAGTGGAGCCCTGCAGGATGCTCTCAGCTGGTACAACACGTAGAGCTTGAGACCAAAGCTGTGTTCAAGTGGGTATTGTTTCACCAGCCACCCTTTCTAAGGTCCTAGCTGTGGGCTGCTTCCCACCTGTCTGTCTGCTGGATTAGTGTGCTAAGAAGATGAAAGGCTCCAGCTATTATGCTTTGGAAATAAAAAGTTCACAAGTGTCTCATGTTCCAGCTCTTTTTTGTTTGCCTGTGCAATCCATCTTCTCCATGCACCCGTTTTGGCTTCCCCAGTATCTTTTTTTTTTCTTCTTTTTGAAGGTGGACAGCAGCAGATCCTTCACTCACAAACGGCTCTCAGGAGTTCCAGGTGCCATAGGACAGGCTTGGCTAATGTCCCATCAGGCTGTATGTAGCCTTCTTCATCAAGGCAAGAGCCCTAAGGCACAGATGGCATTGCGCTGGAAATCAGGATCCATTTTTGCATCCATGGCCCTCGTCATCTTTCTCTTCTTTTTGCCGTCTGCTAGTTGCTGCCACAGCGCAGCACAGGGCGGGTGCTGGTGTTATTATCTCCCTCCATGTGTTTTAGGGAGTTGAGATGTCCTTTTAGTGAGGTGGGAAGCTCTAGACTGCTGGATGTGGTTTGGATGTGGTGCAGATCATGTGTCCCTCTACATTCTGCACATCAGACCCTTGTCAGGATGTGCTCCTGGCAGCTGTGGCACCCTGTCCATGGCCAAGAGCCCCAGGGCTTCTGTCAACTGCAGCATTTTCAAAAGTTACATGAACACCTAAAGGCAGACAGGGATCCTGTATTTCTATACAATTCTATAATTCTCTATCAAGGAGTGGCTGAGAAGGAGAGTAGCAGGGCATGATCTTTGGAAGTGCCTTTGTGCACTGCTGGAAATAGACTGGGAATGGCTTTGCCCAACTCCCCTGGGTACAGATGTTTCCAGCAGGCCCTGATGCTCAGGAAAATCTTCTGGGTTTGTGCTGCAGCCATCCTGGGTGAGCAGGCTGTGGGGTGAGAGTCTGAGACCCTGGGCAAGCCCAGCCGCTCGGCTCTGGGGTGAGCTGTGGGCTCGTTTTGCAGGTTGAGGATGGAGCTGGGTGTCTCAAGAGGAGTGCAAGGACAGACCCCCAGACATGCAGCCCCTCCTCTGGCTAAGCACAGCCCCCCTCAGGAAGCATGAGCAGCCATCTAGGAAATGGCATTTAAAGAAAGTGTAAAATCAGCAGTTGGTAATAATTGAATTGTGCCTCATGTATTTCTTTTGTCAGTGCCTCCTGTATTAAGTTGTTCAGTTGTTAAAAGAAGGAAACCCCCCTGAGATCTCTCCTGCCTTCAGAAGTGCTGGGCAGGGTGTATCTGCATCCACAGGGTGCTGGTTGCCTGGAAGGTCCCGGTGCCATAACACAGCAATCTGTATTCACATGCTGTGCTTTCATCCCAAGATCACAGAAGAAACAGGATCATTACTGTATATTAAAGAATTAATTGTGTGGCCTAGTTTATTGGCAAAGCTGTGCACTGAGAGTGGAGAGCATTGTCTTGCAGGTGGCAGAGGTGCGTGACCTGAGCCACGGAGTTCATTTCTGCAGTCGATCCTGCATCCTGTCCAAACTTCCTTCACCTCTGGAGTGCCGTCTTTGCCCACAGCAGGGTGCAGAGCTGTGCCCCCCAGAAAAGAGCCCCACAGTGGATATCACACCCATGGGATTTTCCAGGGGACTAAGGTGTTCATTTTCCCCAGTAGTAGGCAGTGCCTTTTGGTCCTGATCTGAGGTGGGAAGTGAGGAGCAGGGCTCTATCCCTGCCTGTCTCTTTGGAGGTGTTTGCTTCAAAGCTGTAGGGTGGATCTGTTCCTGAACTTCCATACCACTCTGACTCCTGGCCTGTAGAGGGGTGAGAGGTTCTTCGTGTGCTGTGCCTCCTCTGCTTAATGCTCCTGTGAAAGAGTTGTGCTCCTGCACCGTGCCAGCAGTAGCAGACTCTTTTCCCCAAAGGCTTGTCAAAGCTTCCTCAGCTATCTCGGCAATACTTTTATCTCTCTATGCACAAGCAGTATTTAAAGGGAACAAATGGCCTGTGTGATCATGCCGGTGTTCATTTTTTAATGCATTTAATTCCTGATGCTGACACTTCGTTTTTCAAAGCGGGATTAGAACTGCTGAGGATAAACAGTGCCAACATTGCGTACGGCAGGAGTGGGGACCTGTGTAAAGCTCAGCCAGGCTTTCTTATTGATAAAGCCTAATTAAAAATGGATAGAGTTAAAGATTTTTTTTGTTGATAGTCAGATGTCCTGGAATGAACTATCCTGTGCAGCTGTTCTTTTTGTGTAACACAAGGAGATTTAAACTGTGAGTTGATTCCAGTGTGTGTGGTGTGTGGGCATTCCCAAGAACCATGGGCTGAACATGCCATTTCCATGAGCAACACCTCCAATCCCTTCAGCACAGCCTCCTTCTCTCTATGAATTCTATTTAAGAGTCCTAAAATCGTTTCCTGGAGCACTTCCTCAAAGCAGGCAGATTGAGCATCAAAGGATTGCCCAAATCCCTGGGGTGGGCGTATTTATTAAGGCTGATTAACACAATGAATGTGCTGCATGTGAATTCAGGGTCCCCTATAAATATTGGACCTTCAAGAGTTTGTAGCATGATTTTGGAGAAGTGGTTCAGAAGCAGTGTTACAGCCGTTGCTTTGCATTTATTTTTGGCCTTTTTTTTTTTTTTTTTGACTCTATTGTGATTACCATGAAATTACTTTTAAATTTTAGTTTTTATTCAGTGTTTAAACGAATACCATGCTTATTACAGTAAGAGGTGTACAGGCTGTCTTTTGGAATTAAAAGCAATTTTTTTTGTTTTGGGGAGGGATGAGTAGTGACTTAGGGGCAGCTTTGTGGTATAGTGTGTTTTGCTTTAGGTTTACTGACGAATGGTGTTTTCTTCAACCAGCAGGCTGGCAGGGAATTGCAAACAGTGACCTCATTTATCCTACTGGAGCTCACTCTTCTTGACATTTTCATCAGCCAGTGGGAAGACGTTTGCTGTTCAACTGCTGCCAGCAGAGCTGGTGCTTATTTTTGTCTCGGCAAACTCGGTGAATATTCTGAACATTGTGTCAGTTTGAACAGTGCTATGCTCGTCCTACGTGGTACCGTGTTTTATGCTGAGATAGGATCAGCAGCAGGTCCACAGTGACCGAGGCAGGCTGGTTCAGTGATGTATTTCATTACAGGTTTATGCAGCATGTGCTGTAAGGCTGTTTATAGGGCTGTTTATAAGGCTGTATATCATCTGAACCTCACTAGCTGGAAACCATTTGCAAAAATAATGCAGTGTACTACTGATACTTTTCCTTTTTCATAAGAGATGCAGGGAAATCTACGCATATGTAATGTTGTTGTCTTGATCTTTAGGAAAGAAGTTACTGAACCTACTGCAGATTCATAAATTTTCTTATCTTTTTTCAACTTTTAGCATGGAACTTTAAATTGAAATTTAATAGATGAACCAATAGTGAAACTCTGAGAGAAAAACAATTATTCCTGTTTTCCCAGAAACAATGGGAACTCTGAACAGTTACCTAAAGAGTCTCCTACTCTCGGTTAGTTGTTCTCATTTTGTAAAATCGTTCTTAGACTTCCCCTCCAACACATGAATTGTGTAAAGTGCAAAGCACCATGCAGCCTGACTCGGTGTTGTGTTGGATAGCAGGTACTCAAGTCTTTCTTTTCTTGTTGTAACCTGGCATTTGCAATGCAGACATAATCCCTGCAGTGTTTGTTGTGGTAGTGAAGGGCAGAAGTGCCCTGGCAGATGCAGGCTTGTAGACTGCCAGCTTTCTTTTGTACATGTCCTGGCAGTGATTTTGATGTGTATCTTATTTAATGGAAGGTCTCAGAATATTTTTAAAAATTAATTAGTGCTGTAAGAGTTCATATAAATGATATTTACTTAATATTCTGTGGTTTAAACAAAAGAATACCTATAAATAATAACAATGATGAATAATGGTTATAATAAATAATTTCAGCAAGTATTCAAACTTTTAAAAGTCATTGTTAATAAACGTAGTGCCTTTTCTGCCCCATTTTGCACCAAGTTTCAGCAGGATGTGTAGAGGCAGGTGTGCTGCTGATTGGGGTACCTGCAGCTTGTAGAGTTTGGAAGAGATTTCCTTTGGAAGCTATTTAGGTCTCTGCCAGGAGCATCTCTAGTTCAGCTCAGAAACAATGCAGAGGATGCACTGCACAAAATAAATAATTAAAAATGCATAAGACAGAAGAATTTGTAGCTTCATGTCATATAGTTGGCGAATTTGAGTAGATTTTTGCAGCTTTTAAGGTTAAAGAAAGGCAGACTACTAATGTTTTTTTTTGAGTAAGTGAAATCTCATTGAGTTTGCTAGCAAGTTTTCTCAATCATGTAATTAATTAATAGTAAATACTTTTGGAAATTGCTGCTATTATGCAGATTACCTTTCCTGACTTCAGATTCTTCTGGAATAGGTTGAACTCTAATATTTGCTTTACAGCATTCAGCTGAGAGCAAACACATCCATCTCAAAGACAGGGCTGGCTAGTTTGCTGTGGTAGCACGATGAACTCACCCTGAATACTCATTTATTCAGTATCTCTGTCCATATCACTGTATCAGTGTTTAATCCTTAACAAAGCTGCTTGTTGTTGTTCTTATTTCCTGATTCTTGAACATGATGCAAACGGCATAAAGTTCCCATGCAACCATTGCACTGGACTTTTGAAATCATTTGTTTTGCTGTCCTGAAAACAGTACTTTCATAAAACTAAGCTATTTTGATGATATTTTTTGTCATCTGCCTCAGGAAATGATAGTGGGATCTTTGACATATGAATTATATTTCATGTTCCGTTCCTATGAAAAAAACTGTCATTATTTTCTAGTTTTAGCTGCTGCTTGTCCATAGCCACTGCAACAGGATTTTTATGAACAGCGTTCTAAATATCCATATTTATTTTCCATTTTTTACTTTCAGGGTATTGAAGTATCTTAAATATCAGACTGTAAAACAGAGATAAGTACTGGTATTTAAAATGGATGTAAATACTTTTTAATAGATAAATAAAGACATATAACAATGAAATACGTAAGGCTTGCAATACCATCCCTTCCCAGCATTCACGTGTTTCTCCAATACTCCAGAAACACCATGGAGATGGGTTTTCAGCCCTTGCTGTGTATCTCTCCTTGGTGCTGTGTGCTGTTAAAACAGTCTTTTAACAAAACAGCACAGCCTTCCTTTATTTTGGGTGTCTTCAACCAGAAAAGTCCCACACAAGTAAATAAATGTGTTTTAAGGCACCAGAGATGCCCTGTGGGACCCAGACCTGTGTCCAGGGATGCAGCCAGCAGAGCTGTGTGGGCAAAGCCTTTCTCTGCAGGATGTTTTATGGACTAGGGAGACTGGTATGGTCAATAATTTAATATGCATTTTAAACACTTAGAATGATTTAGTGCGTTACATAAGTGGAAGAGGGAAAAGCTATATCTGTTTTTTCCAGTTCATTGTTCATGGCGATAAAAGGAGTTTTATTAACTTCACAGTTGGTGCTACTCTGTTGATGCTTTTAATTTTTACTGTGTTTTGTTTTAATCCATTAAAAAAACCAACAAACCAGGATTATACTGGTTTGGGGTTTTTTTGTGGTTTGGATTTTTTTTTTCCTCTTTTTTTTTTTTTTTCCCCCTTTCTGGTCTTGTGTTTCTTATTAGAAAGCAGCAATTCTTCATAAAACTGGCAGGTACAATTTTGGCTGAGTATTCAAACCTGAATACTACATAATAAGCGTGCAGGAATAATGTAGACACTGAAAAATGGGGGAAGACTTCATCTGGGGCTGGAAAATCATGCATTCTCTGTTAGTTTGAAGGCTGGGAATGCCATATAAATCACATGTTTTTCAGTAAGGAATGCAATAGTAGAACAGTAGAGAAGGGAAAAGGTAAACATTCATTACAGAATGTAATTACAGAATTTGTTACAGAAAATATGGACAAATAACACCTGAAGAAAAGACTTTGAGAGACATCCTTGCCACTCGCCTTTGCCTATGAAGTGTTGCATGTCTGCTGAGGAGTAAGTCAGGGTTTTTGTCTTTCTGTGGGCTCTGGAGGCTGAACTGGAACAGGCACAGGTTGGTTGTGCTCGTTTGCCTGGTCTTTAAAGCATAGAACAATCTTTATTTCCATTTTTCTTAGATTCTTGTTTTGCTCTGTGGAATCCACAGCAGATGACCCACAATTCATAAAGATCTGGAGGTGTTTGTTATTATTTATGAACACTGATAGCGTGGGTAGTAGAAAACCCTGAAAATAGGTAGGAAATGTAAAACCTGAATTGGAAACCAGAGTATGTTTAAGAATTTGGGTGAATATGGCGTATTCATAGGAAAACTAACTTTGTTAGACAGTTCTTTAAAACGGGTTTAGGGATATTTGGTGGGCAAGAACAGCAACAATTTGCCACAAAAGTGTATTAAATGATGGGAAAATGTAGAAAGTTATTAAAGGATAGGGAAAGAGCAGGGAGATGCTGGAATAAGCAAATGAGTAAGGAGTGCAGACAGACATTACTGTCAGAGGGCTTTCTCTGTGTGTTATCTGCAAACAGTTCATTTTGGAAAGGAGAGGTTTTTGTGGTCCAAACAACAGCTGTAGAAACCATTAGAGGTGATTACCAGGGCACCTTTGTAGGATGCTGCATAACAGATCATCACTTAAAATTGCTAAAATGTGCTGAGTGTAAATGCTGCAAGTATCAGGTCAGCTTTGTGGTACATGCATAGAAAGCGTTGAATGAGCATTTAATAAGAGGCTTTGTAGTTGCATTCATGTCCTAAGCAAAGTTTGAATGCAGAAGGATTCAGATGAAGCACTGAAGCTTAACCAGACTTTATTAGAAAACAAATCAAAACAAACCCAACATTTTGAAAATAGATTTTGGGTATTGAGTCATGCTTGGTTCATTGTTGTGATGGACATCTCTAACCCAGATCCAGGTTTACCGCACAGTTATTTGTTCAAATGAGTGTGTATAAATTCTCAGCAGGTTTGAAGATATGCTGTAAGGCATTTTCTATTGTCCAAATTCCAGAAGGGTGCTTCATTTATCTTGAGAGATCAATAAAATTTAAGAGAGCATTTCAGGATGTGTGAAGAAGTCGATAGAGAATTGTCTGCTTCAAAAACTTTCTTTGTTAAAGTACTGTATGAAAAGAGCTTAGAGAAGTAAAGGTCTTCAGTCCTAGAAGGTTTCAGGGCTTACTCAGCCAAAGCAATAGCAGCTTTGAGGGATCATCAAGGGCACAGCTTCAGAAGATGATTTATACAGAGTCCTACCTTAGGATTCAATCCCCATCTTCTCTGCCTGCGGTAGTTGGTGTGTCTCACTATCAGCAAAGCCCTCATCGAGGAGGAGAGCCTTCTGTAAGGAGCCCTTCAGTAGGGCCCCTTCTGCCTTTCCTTTAAAATGTGCTGGTGTCAATGCACAAATCCACTTGATGCGGAGTGCGAGGTGCTGCTGGACCGGAACTCATCATTCTCTTGGAAGGCTACATTTGGGTGACTCCCGTGCCTTACCCTGGTGAGGTACATAGTGCATCACTAAGAAAACAATGGGCTCAGTCTGGCTTTCATCTGCACTGGAGTCCTCTGTGATTTTGGCACTGGTGCTCCAGAGCTGTAGCTGAAATCAGAATCTGGGGTAATGTGTTTAAGAAGCTGTAAAAAAATAGCCCAAACGTGGTTAATACTCTTGTGGATATGCACACTGTAACACACAGCTTTCTGAAGCAGGACCAACCCTAATCTTCAACTCTGTCTTTTTGTCTTTATTTTCTGTCAAGAAGTGGCTGTTAAGCCTGAAATAGGGTACTGATACATGGTAAAAAGAGAATTATTTCCAGAAAATTGCAAAAACTTTTCCAGATCCTGAAATGAGGAAAGAAAAAAAAAGTAAGTCTTGTATATCTCATTTTTCTGCAGTCAGGAAATGAAGGAGACTGTTGTGAAAACTCATACTGTTCATAATCCTTCTCAAAAGTCATCTTAATGTTTGGCAATATGTAAAATGTTAGGCATGTGTGTGGAATACTAACTGAGGCAGTTCTAAAATTAATGTTACCTCAAACATGTTTTGAATCGACTTCCTGTGAATTTAATTAATCATTACTTCTCTGGCAATTCAAATTTACATATTTTTAAGGCTGGCTCTGATCCATGTTGGCATCTGAAGTACAGAGATCAGAACTCCTCTGAGTAACAGAGTGAGGCATCAAACAAATACTGAAACTTGAAATGCCGTGTGAATTGTTACCTTCTGCCTATTAATAAAACTCTGGATTTGGCAGGCTGAAGAGATGGTGTGCAGCCACTGAAAAATATTTTGTTTCACAACACGCTGTGTACTCTAGCAAAGGCAGCCCTCTTGGGCACCTGTTTGCCCTGGAAACCATGGCCATGGAGAGCGCCCAGAAAGTTTCCTTGAAACTTGGCACTTCAGAATGTTTGGAAAGCACTACATGACTGTTCTCCTCATATTATCTTATCTCTGTCACCAGCAGTCCAAGAAAAATGTATCTTTTAGGTAAGAACTAATGGAGAAAAAGTGAATGAAAATATCAGTTCAGATAGATATGTCATGATAGATGTGAAGTGGATGAGTAATGGTACCTCTTGTTAGATTGAAATTAAGAAAATATTTATCAAAAGAGCTTTCTTAGTGGGAGAAAGGTTTGGGGGCTGAGTTTTATTGCACTGTCTTCAGTGATGTGCAAAGAAGCATGATGTGGGGTAGATCATTTTACTGGCTTTGCTGCAGAAGAAAATTTGTAGTTATGAATTGCCTCTTCCACTGCTGCCACCAAGAGCAGAAGAAAAGAAAATAGAGAGTTTCCTCCATTATAAGCTTCTAGGGAAGATGAAGTATCATTCCTGCTAGGCTGCTGAGTGCACACACAGGTTTGGGATTGGAAGTGGCGACACTGTCTGTGTAGAGATGATGGAAATTGCCGCATCTCTGGGGGGACATGAAAGGAAAGTCGGCTGCTGGTGTGGAGGTTTTGTGCAAGTCTCCTTGGGAGATACAGCGTGTGTGCACCTCAGCCTCTTCTGTGAAAGCACAGGGTTCTCCTTTCCCATCCACTCATCTGGCTCCTGGTGGTCAGAGTGACTACAAGGGAGCAGAGCTCACCTCCTGTTTCTATAGTTGCTGCTGTTCTGTTTGTTCTTGCTAGGTGGTGCTTTCTGTCAGGAAGTGCAGAAGTGGGGAAGTTTCCAGGAGGAAAGTGTTGTTTACAAGGCATCCCGCATGGATGAAGAGGCACTTGCTCTTGTTTCATCCAAGACTGCACAGCTCTGTTTGTGCAGGAGGCAGGAGAACGAGCCTCCAGGCTTTTCCTCCCCTGTGGCTGCAGCCCCTCTTCAAAGGCTTTCCTCAGGAACAAACTTTTGTAGTAACCTAGTTGAGTCTTCCCTCAAGCCAGACACTGACCTGTTACGTATCCCTTTTCTTCCCCTCGCTTGTTCTTTCTCTTGTGTGGGTGGTTCACTGAAGCTCTCCATTCACAACATCCTCTGCTGCTTATAAACCAGCATCCCTTCCAAGCACCCAAACTGCTCTGTCTTTTGTGAAAGGTTACTGTGACAGTTTTTACTTTGAGTCAAAACGTAGAGCATTAGCAGGTTTGCCCCTGAGCTCTAACTTGCTCTCCAGGCAGCTCTGCCTGCTCAGTTGAATATTTCCTGAGCAATTTTTCCTGCCCCTGCTCTGAACCAGGCACAGAGAACGCTCCCCGGTACCTGTGTTTAGGATGATGCTCTGACTGGAATAGGGAAAACACCACAGCTCCTGTTCTTCTGGCCGTCATCCTCCTTCTTCCAAAAGTCCTTCACAGCTGTTTCAAGAATGCAGGCAGCCAATATCTGTGGGTTTGTTCTGGTGGGAACTGGAGGGTTTGTTGTCTTTCAGTCGTGCCTCAGTTCATCTTAAAATGAGTTGGTGTAATTATGATATACTGTGTGCCCCACTCACTGTGCAAACAGTATGAGTTTTCTCCTGAGAATGAAAGGAACTTGGGCCACTACTTCTCTTTTTTATATTGTTTTAAAAGAATCCTATTTCCGGCGTTTTCAACTGTTGAAATAATTTTTTTAATGATCTGTTATATTTTAATTTAAAGGTCATATTTGAAGACTGAAGTCTATTTTTATGTGTATAGAATCTGCTTCTGGAGTGCCTTTGTTCATTAAAATTAGAAAATTAAAGTAGAAAAAATAGACAAGGGAAATGAGGCATATTATACTATTACTTTCATGTTTGGTTTTGAAGGTAAAACTGTGTCCAAATGATAATTAGGCTTTGCCCTCAAAACGGCCTTGCTACAGTACATGCACTGATGGAAGCAGCTCTGGGACTTCTTCCTTTCTGGAGTTAGAGAATTCCCGTCCGAGTAGGCTCAGGGCGTCTCCAGCCACTCTGCTAACATAAGATTATCATTCCTAAAATCTGGGTGCGTGGGAGATGGAAATTCGTGTGTGAGGCGTTAGAGGCATCACTTGGAAGACACAGACTCTAGAACTGATTTTGCATTGGAAAAATGTTTACTAAGAAAAATTACTGTATTCATTAAAACTCAGGATTCAAGCCTCTCAGCAAAATGGCACCTTTGCAGAACTCATTTTATGTTTCAGTGATTTTATGCACAATTTTAAGGTGTGGGGTTTGGTTTTTTGTTGTTTTTTTTGAACTTACAATACATATTTTTCTTTGATGTGCTACATGTGTTTTATACATCCATTAAATCACATTCACTGAATTACAGAATATACTGCCTCTGGTGGAAGAAATTATGTATTTGGGTAACTTTGCACTGTCAGAAGACGCTTTTTGTCTCTGAGCTGGGTGGCTGTTCTTCACATGAGCCCATTTTCAGGACGAATCAGCATTTCTTCCTCACGTGGGCACACAGATCTTGCTGGCTGCTCTGGGGCCCTGTGAACCTTTCCCAGCTGAGAGGTTGTATCCCATTTCTTTGTCCATCCCTGCATCACTTCAGTTTTCTGTGCTGTGACTTAATTACTGATTCCCAGATGTGCAGAATGGTTGATCCTCTTTAAGTCTTCTAAACTTTGTAAATAAGGAATGATTCTAGGCAGGTAGGCAGATCTTCTCTGATTATACAGCGGGATAATAAACCCAGAAATTTCTGTGTGAGCTCAAAACCAGTTTTGAACTGATGCTCACATTTACTTTTAGACTTTCTTTTTGGTTTTTGAAACAAAACAGTGTCCAGGTGATGGAAGATAGGTTTGAATGGTTCTGTGTGCAGTTAAAATGTTAAAAAAGTTAAAATAGTACTTTAACTTGATCAGGACTTGAGTGGGACTGTTGGTACTGATTTAAAATAAGTCATCTCCATTGAAATAAAGAGACTTAATTTAGGTGCTGTTAAAAGCATCACCCTGTGAAACTGCTGAGGACTTCAAAGCGAATCTGAGATCCATCCATGTTTTTTTTGTATGATTCATTTGAAATGGGTGAACCCTTACAAAGTACCTACAATACAAATACAGTTACAGAGTACTCATTCCAAATTAGTAATTCATGTTAAAAAAAAAGGAGCTGATTGCCTGTAAACATGAATTATTTTTGTCCTCTTTTATGATTAGAAAATGATGCACCTCTGAAGTTTCTGTGAAGCTCTCATTTTTTTGGGGAGAATTTTTTTGAATTCTTAAAACTCAAATTTGAAAATTTAATTTAGGAACAAGCATAATTTTTCTTCACTCTCAACTCAGAACTGGCATAATAATATAATTCTCCCTTCCATCTACCTCTTAAAAATAAACCCTAAATTTATAAAATCTTAAATATATAAAATCTCTAATCATAGTGGATTAGAGCACAGTCCACACCCAAACCTGATATTCAAAATTCATTTCTTATTAATGACTTGTCTTTGGGTATAATTTTTACTTTGGATTTGAACCTGTGGCATCTGCTCACGGTCAATGCACAACTCATTAATATTTTTTAAAGCTCCTTGTCTTTAACATTTTGAAGTTTTGGTTGTTGCTGTGGGAAGGTGAAGGAGTATCATCCTTCCAGGTTAGCTGTGCTGTATTTTAGTTACGCAGATGTTCATTGTGGGTGAATAAAGTTTTAGTATAACGCAGTTATTTCCTTGTAAATGGTGCAAAGACACATAATGTGCTTCCTTCATTCAAAAATTGCAATATTAGCCCAAAAGAACAGGTTGATAGCAAAGAGTTTGGTCTACAACAGGAGCGAATTGTGAGGATTTCATCTGATTGGCAGCGCTGCTTGTTTTTGGCAAATCCTTTTTGATGCGAGCTAATAAATGTTGCAGCATTAAATCCTGGAGATTAGGAGGTGTTTGGAGAGAATGGAAATTGTCTTTGCATTGTGCATTGTGCACTCGAGGCACTGCAGAGGTGCAGGAGGTGCTGAAGGCCTTGTGAGAGCTCTGGGTAATTCACACAGGGAGCACTGTGGACACATCCCTGGTGACCAAACCCCACAGGCCAGCCGGGTCTCTCTGCTGGAGTAGCTAAAACAATCTTACCAGCTTCATAAGGTGTCGTAACTTTAAAGATCATTAACTGGTGCCTAGATCTTACTATTTAAGAACTTTTTTTGCATAAATGTATTTACTTGACCATCAGTTAGCTTTATAACACAACATTGATTGTATATAGGGTAAAAAGTCTTATTTAATACAGTCCTTTTCAAAGGAAGCTCTGTGTGGTTATATATGTTTAGAAATGTTAGAAGTTATTCTTATGGCCACAGACATCTGATAAAGCAGAGCGATTTGGCTGTACCTGTCCAGTTCTTAATGGGCACTGTAGTTAACAGAACTACTTATACCTCTAGACAGTAAAACTCTAATGCATAGAAAATGAGAATTGTGGAAGGGCAGAGATGGAGTTATATGGTGTCTGTAAAATGTGAGGATGAGAGAGGCAGTGTAGAGCTTTTGAAGACAAGGAGATGATTTAAACTCTCTTCTGTCAGTGTTAGGGGTAAGAAAACCGAGAGTAAGTGTAGAATAAAGGGCTAAAGGGGAAGGGGGATGACATTTCAGTCACCTGCTGTAGCAGATGTTTTCTGTGTATTATTCCAGTTTTACCACACAGAATAAGAAAAATTACTTCCTGAAGGAATTGAGTGGTAGTGAGGATTTTAGTAATTTAAAGGGAAGTCTTAAGACAGTAGTGGCAAATTTCAAAAGGCTTGAGTAGATACTCCTGAAGACTGAACTTGGCTGTTGTATTGCTAAGCAGCAAGACAGATGTATGAATCTAAGAATTATTAAAAACTACTGGTGGTAATTGCAACTCAGGTGGTCATTTTTAACGCCTCATTTGGGAAGAATTGAGGAGACCAGGGTTGTGATGTTCCTCAGACTTTCTTCTGGATAATTACTTCTGTGGCAAAATGACAAAATGAAAAACCATCTCAGGGCTTAGGAAATGAGTCAAAAACCCCTTAAAATAGTGCCAAATTAATTTTATTCTATTGATTTGATTCTGCTGAGATGGACAAGCACTCAGCGCTCAAGCAAAAAACGTACACTGCTCTGAAATAAAATACAAGGTGTTTGCTGTTCTCAGTCTACTTAAAATTTTCTAAAATGCTATGATTTCATGAGACTTTAGGCACCTACATTTGCCAGTCGTACAAAATTTTGAATTTCTGAGCGTATGTGTTTTGTCTTCTAAGATTTTTTCTTCCCTGACTTTTCTATTCTTTTGGTATAAGAAAACCATGGTACCAGTTTGGATTTAGACATGGACGGGAAAGCCGACAATTAAGATGGAACACTTGTAAATCAGGATAAAAAAAAAAAGCTGAAGTGCACTACATAGTCACATTTTGCCTCTCTTCATTTTCAGATGATCATGGTGTTTCTGTGATGGAAATTTTCCATACTCCATGTATTTTATTCTCCTTTGACCTTGGATCACCTCTGTCACCTGGTACATTAAACAGCAATCAGGTTCAGAGCCCCTTATAACTGATAAAGGACTTCATGAACTTTTACCCATCTTGTGATTATCAGTGTCATTTTCAGGTATGAAAATTACTGTTGTAATCTCAGAAGATAGTGACCCATAAAAGGTGTATGATTGAAAATCAGGTATATAATTGAAAATGTGATCATTGTTTCTTTAAATACACGTTTATGCGTTGGTGCCATCTGGCAGTAGCTAGATCTGCCCTTGATTAGCTGCCATTGACTGGTGGTCGGGAGCAGGCATCAGGATAGATGTGGGTCATGAAGATACTCTCCTCTGAGATGAGCGTGGCCTTATTATCATTTATTTCTTCGTAAGAACGAAAGGAAGGGATCACAGGGGAGGTGGAGCTGCTCATCGTTACTTGTGCTGTTTGAGCCGAGTGAATTTCCACTTTTCCTTATGCCCCTCCGCTCCTGCCTGACGAGGATTTCAGAAACTGTCTTCTACATTTAAGCCACAATTAGTTGTCCTGATGATTTCTCCCACTCACCTGCCTAATTACCCGGTGAAGTCTGCAAATCAACCCGGCTGCAGTCAGAGCACACCTAATTGCACCTTCAGTTTAGAGCACAAGTGGAGGACTTGGGGAGATGTGCGTGAAGGGAACTGCCAAGGATTGTTTGTGGGCCCTTCCTCACAAGGTGGCTGTAGTTGAGGCATTGATTTAATTCTTCTCCTTTGCCCTGCAACAGTAGCTCAACTTGTAATCTGAATAATAGGTTTTTCTTTTCTTTGTAACTTTCACATTAACAGTAATTACTGAGTGGGGGGAAGAATTGGAATGGCTCTCATTTTTTTTAAACAGTTTGTGCCCTTTTCATGCATGGTATGCTTAAATATTTGAAGTTGCAGCTTTATAATAAATTATTGACAAAAGCACCAAGGGTTTCTTTCATTGCTCGCTTGCAGGGTTACCTAAATATGCAACTAATCACCACGGGGAATGCATAAAAACCAGGAAATAAAACATTGCAGTGTGTTGGCTGCTGATGCAGATATATTCAGAGAGGGGTGGTACACTTGGGGGTAGATGGTGAGTGGTATATAGACAGCTTCTGGATAAACTGCACGTTTTGATTCCCACTTCGGTAAGGGCACCCAGAAGAATTACTGTGTATATTTTTAGTAGCTTCTTGTTTCAGAAGCTGACGTATACAGTTACTGTTGTTGCAGTTGTACACTGCAAAACTTGTCATTATTCTCTTGGATGTTTTCAGATGTCTGCTAGTTTCATTCACTTTCTCCATTCTTAAAAAACAATCCAGCTTTCTGCTTGTAGCAAGAAGTAAACACTCCTCTTAATTGCACAGAATAAAATTACTCAGGTAGTAAAATTATCAGGTCAAGATGTCCTACTTCAATTCTGTTGCAA
Organism: Struthidea cinerea; assembly: GCA_013397865.1. NCBI lineage: Eukaryota > Metazoa > Chordata > Aves > Passeriformes > Corcoracidae > Struthidea > Struthidea cinerea. Next base: position 1,125,786 of record VZTI01005121.1, read on the forward strand.
AATCCTATTTGCAGTACAAATTTTAAATAGAACAATGTATGCATGCTCCCCTTCTTGGGGAAATAATGGAATAATTACTACCAGCACTTTTTTTCCTAGGTCAGAAGAATGACTCCTACAAAATTGCCCCAGTTTGCTACATTCCAACTATGGAACATAAACAACCATTTTGATATATTTTAATTAAGAACAGTATCAACAATGCAGATATGCAGTTGTTGTACTGGATTAGAAACTTCAAATTCTTTTCATGTAAGATATATTGCTTCGTTTTCCCTTGCTGCATCATGCTGAAACATCCTGTAATTAACGCATCATGTCATTTTGCAGAATATTCTCTTGTAGACAGGTAATCTCGGTGAACTGATGAGATTAATACTTTTATTTCACTTTCAAATATGTGAAAAGCCCTGGCTTTTGCTTTCAAAAACTTCTGTAGAAGGCACTAATGGAAATAGTACTCCATCATCAAATATGACTGATTTGGTTTAAGAAGCTGAGCTTTTTACTGATGCTAGATTTTATGACAAAATAATAAAAAAAATCACTATGTGTTGTCCCCATTAACCCCCAAGCAAGTCTCGGTGAGCAGACTGTGCACAGACAAATGCCTTGGGGTCCTCTGTTGCTAAGAGTGTGATGGGGTTATTTGTGAGGCTTGTGCTGAGCAGAGACACGGGGGGCAGAGGTGAGGAAATACCAGATTTTCAACCAGCTGGTCTATCAGACCAACTTGGGTCAGAGTCAGAGCTGCTTTTGGTTTGTTTTGCTTTTGGGGTTTTGTTTTGGGTTATTTATTTTTTTATTTTCATATATTCTGACGGGGTTGGTGTGGAAGTTGGGAAGGATGGAGTGCAGGCTCTGGGCTTTGTTTTCCCACTCAAGATGCTGCACAAGAGCTACTTTAGTAGCTGGCTTGTATTTTCAATACCTCGTGCCCAGCAGAGAGCCACGGGGATTTGGCTGCACGTCTCCACACGCTGTGACTTGAGGAGTTGCTTCCTCCAAGGGCCACTGTAGTCAGAAATCATGGGCGCAGCTTGCAGCCAGCTGCTGGCTTTGTCACTTGGTGTGTGTCAGGTCAGCTTCAAGGATCTTTGCTAGTTTTAATATTACTCAGAATTTTGATCCTGTGGGAGCAGCTAGAGCTGCCTAAAGTTGCAATCTCAGAAGCTGTAATATAGCTGCTTCCAGAAGATTTCATAAGTTGTTTACGCCAAGGAGACAAGGATGTAAAAGATTATTCAGTTACTCGGGAGGGAATAAGGAGCATACGGTGCTGTGAGCTGTAGGAAACAGGAAGAAACCCCACAGGTATAACATCAACACAAAATGTGAAGAAGGAAATTTTCCTGCAGAAGTCAGCTATTGACTACACCAACACTTTTGGTACAATTCTCTTTTTGTAAATTAGCTAAAAACTAATTCTTGGCAAGTTTCCGTCAGTTTGAAACTACATTTGTTAATCACTGCCACTTACCTGTGATAAAATCCATTCTTCTGTTCTGTGGGTAGTTTTGCTTTAGTTTGTTTTTTTTTTTCCTGTTTTTGCTCTGAAAATGGTTTGTATTTTATGAACATTCAAGATTACCTGTGAACCCATTTTTGCATGGCATGAATCTGGGAAAATTCCTTTTGTAGCTTATTAATTAAGTTATTCAGTTTAGTTGGCCATATCGGTCTGGATTCTGACTTCCAGTAGCTTGTTTTTGAGTCCACACCGAATATGTTTATTCATTCTTGTTAAAAACTAAGCACCTATTTAGAAAAAGGAAATGAAGGTTGATACTTTTTTTATTATTAAGCCGGGGAATTATGGAGTATCACAAGAATCCATTTTATTTAAAGGCTATAGTATAAGAGTATATAAGAAAGCCACAGTGTTACAGCCTGTCTCATAGCCCAACACCTTCATTTGAGTCAAGTATTTGCCTCCAGACATTTCAGTAGGAGCTGTTGAAGTGGATCTGAAGGAATTATTTGGCTCTTATATTAAAGCTCAGAGCCAAGGAGAGATTTTGAGCTGAGTGCCTGTTTTGAGTACTGGATCTGTAGACAGCAAATGCCCTTCCCGTGCATTAATGGAAAATTCAGTGACAGAGCTGCTTGGAACTTGTCATCCACTTTAGTGGAACAGCTCTGTCAAAGGCAGGTACCTGCTTCTGCATTGGTAAGATCTTTGTCTTCTATCTCTGTCTCTGTTCATCTGAATTGTAATTATAACTCTTTTAACTTTTAAAAGGCAAGAAACCAAAAAGAAATAGATATTATTTGTTTTATAGAATTCATCCTTCTTGTATTTGTCATTGGAATCAGACAGAAAGGAAACGCTGGAGAAAATGAAAGGTGCCATTCATTTCTTGCTCTAAATCAAAACTCCTAGTTTGGATGGATTTCTGCCAAAATTTCTAAGTTACTCAGTGATATGCTCTCCCCTTTATTAGTACAAGTATTCAAGCATGCATGGAGTGCTTGACAGCATCACTGCTTTTCATGGCACTATTATCCTCTTGCTACGAGTATGACTGACTCCTAAAAATATTCTTTAGTATTGCCCAGTCTCCCTTTCAGTCATAGTCCTCTTCTGTTACATTTGTTTAAAAAAGATACAATACCTGATCTGTTTGATTTCTGTTGTTTCTGCTCATCGTTTCCATCCTGTAGCAGCTATGAAGGGATGTGTTTCACAAATACTTTTCTTCTGGCAGTGATAACACTTGCATGGGTCATTAGGAAATGAGTCTCTTACAATATATTTAACTTTGGTTCAAAAACTGTGCACTTCAGAGGGTGGTGTGATCGCTGCAGCAGTTACTAATTCCATAGTTGTTTTACCTGTGCTCATCATCTGTGTTTTTCCCCCAGAAATATAGTGAAACACAAGTGACTATTACTTTGTGTACAGTGCAGAGATGCCCTTCTTTATTTAACAAAAAAAAGCAAATTAGACACAAGAAATAAATCAGCTATTGCTATTTCATACTGCCTGAAAATGCAGTGCCTAATCCGCAGCCAGACAAGGCTTTGGGCACCCTTCTCTAGGTTTCTCTAATTCACTTTATTGCTTTTCTGTATTGTCCTCGCAGCCAAGCAAAACAAGGAGCTCTGTGTGAAGCAGGAGCTCCATGTGGAGAGACAAAGTGTCTGTACCTGGGTGATCTGCTGGTTTTCCTCTCCATCCTGCTTTACTTCTGTGAACTCCAAACACACCGGATCCAGACACCTTCCGTGCTTAATGCTGTGTGTCCCTTGCACAGCTGTTGCTGCCATAGGAGCCTTCTCCAAGAGTCAGAAGGTCCCAAGGGATCATTTATCCTTGCAATCAAAGGTTCATTTGTGCTTCTCAGAATGTCCAGGCTTTGCTGGAGCAGTCCTTAGTGTATTTATGCATTTCTTTGCTTTCCAGTAAAAACAGCATATGAAAAAGTTTGCCAGGAAGAGCATCTTGAGTCTTACTGGGTGGCTCACATTTCCCAAGGAAACGTAATGGATAATGGGTCTTTGAAGTGTTTTATTTGGATAGGGTTGGCCATTAGGTAAAATGAGTTTGCAGGGAAAAAAAAGCTGGATTTTTACATTATGTGGAAGTATACTGAAAAAAGTCAATGAATCTGGTCAAACAGCCAAGAAATTCCTGATTTTTTTTTTCCTCCTAGTACTAAATTTGCTTTTTAATTGAGTGGAATATATGTAAGGAGATGATTTTGTGACCCATTGTCTTTCTATAAATGCTTTTTTATAAGCTCTGTGTGTGAGTGTGGGAAGAATGTGATGTCCTTAGTGCTGTGAGGACTTACACTGTTTTTAAGTGAGATGTGATCTTGGCTCTGCTGGGTCATTATATATATTAACTCTGTATAACTTAGCATTATATATTAAATTTACAAATTTCCTGATCACCTCTCTGGTCTTTTTTGCCTAAAAAATGAAGGAGAAAACCATATCATTATTTCTGATCATAGACTCATAGTATTCCAATGCTTTAAACAGAATTCCATTTTGTGGAAAAACAGGTGATTTAATGATGGAGCAGACTGGGAAGAAACGAAATGATAAATTTCTAATTAGAGTCCAGTTATACTGAGTGAGTAATTTTGCTTGCTACAGTTTTGTTGACAGACATTTACATAAAGAGTTCTTGGTTTCCCATTATCATCTGAGCTTGGAAAACTCATGGAACTTTCTACTGCCTTAGATCCCTCTAAACACAGAGATTGTGGTTGTGTTCCCTTTTCTGGTACTGACACTCCCTGGTTTATTGACATTTTTATTTATTTATTGGAATGTTGCCTGGAATAATATTTATCTGTGTATCTATTCAGTGATATGTGCATGTGTGTACACATGGATGTGCACAGAGTCTTATTAAGGCACATTTGGATTTAAATCGCTTATTTTATTTGCATGTAATTTATGTGTAAATCTGAAAACAAATAGAAAAATACTGATGTAAATTTGCAAAATAACCTTTACAAACATGTTCCATAGTTTGATAATTCCTGATTTAATCTCACTCATCTTAAAAAAAAAAAGATTTCTGTCAAACCCATTCTCCAGGACTCTTAAAAGGCATAAAATTAAGCATGTGTACAAATACCTGAACAGTGAGAAACTCCAAAAGGCGATTTTGTTTTTTCTCATCTAACAGTGAACTTACTTGAAAGTCATGCACCAGTGCAGTTTTTTACCATTAAAAATAGAGCCGCTGTGTTAAATTTAAATGGTAAAATTACGTGGCATAGACCCGAATATGACTTATGTGGCATTGCTGCAGTTTGGTAACCTTTGCTGTTCATCCAACCTCAGTGAACTGCAGTGCTGTGTTGTCAAACAGATCTGCTCATTAATGCTGAAATTGTTGATGTCAGTTTTAAAAATCATCTGTTATGGGACCTTGCCAATATATTGGGAAATAACAATATGTGTTAAAGCTTTTTTTTTTTTTAAGCAATCAGGCAAAGTATAACTTTGTTTCTGAGCAATAAAAAGGACAAATTCCAGCAAACAGATTGTTTTATCTGTAGAAAGATCTATAGGTATGCGACATGTACAGCCTGTACTCACTTAGTTTTTATGTCCCTTATTCTTGAGATATGTTATTTTACTTGGTTGGGGGATTTTTCTTTAACGGGATAAGAATGGGAGACATATTTTACTATCTTGTGACATTTCATTAAAGTTAGGATCAATAGGAATGTGTGAAAATACCTTTTTGGCCATAAATGGCTGTGCCAGTGTTTATACAGGCTTTTTGTGTTACATCATAGTAACCTGAATAAAATCATATTTATGCCTGCTGCTTTGTCATCTTTTTCTGTCCTTGGCCTTACTTGCTTTAGTGAAATACTTCTAAGAATTTTCTTTAATTACGGCAAATGAGCTGTTGATTTCCTGTAGATGCTAATGGTGCATAGGCTCTCTGGAAATGAGCCGCTTGCTTTATTTCCATGTAATCTCACAGGCAGTCTTCAAGATACAGAGATAGCTTTCCTAATCAGGCAAAAATCTCATTAGCTTCAAGATGAGACTGGTGTGAGGAAGAAGGCATAGCATGGTGTGAGTTTTGGGGCTTTGGTCCGATGAGGACACGAGGAACATAACCTGAAGTCACAGCAGAGCTATTGGTGAGCCTCAGCCCCCAAAAAAGGGTGTGAGACTCCTCCGGACAACCTTCTGTCTGGAGGTGAGATTTGCAGAGGAGGTTGGAGTCATGTTTAATAAAGCAGCTGTTCATTAGCTGTTATCCTTAGGAGCTTGCAGAAATCCCCATAGGTGGCTTCCTGTGGCTTTCATGTCCCTCTGTACTTCTGAGTCTCAAGGTGCTTACTCACGTCTAGTCAGAACTTTGTTATTCTCCTTAACTCTGCCAAGTATTTCTGCTGGAAAGAAAGAGTACAGTATTTTTACTTCTGAAACTTTGTTCAAAACAAACTATAAAAGATTGTGAACACAGGATGAAAAGGGATAACAAATCTGAAATCCTGGGGCTCAGTCAAGTTGCCTCTGATGCTGGCATTATAGCTCTTCATCGAAGTACCTTGCATTCAGCTCAGCTCCCAAAAGCCTAAGGAGCTCCCTTGCCTGCTGCAGCTTGTCTCTTCATTGTGACTCCTCTTTTTTTTTCAGATACAAACCAGTTCTGTCATCCATTGGTGCTTTAGTCAAGTCTCCCTCTGCCCCAGCTACTCAACAGCATTTATGGCAGTATTTTCCATGACCTGCATTTTCCATAGTTTCTTTAATACTGTGCACTGTGATGGTTTGCTTTGCCAACGCCTCCATCCCACCCTCCGGCACTCGC